>CM019721.1:26379032-26395122 GCA_009760885.1 Achatina immaculata | reverse complement strand
AACAACCACCACCCTGCTGGCTCCCCCCCCCCCACCCTTGATGGTACCCCAGTAACAGGCCTAACCTGGCTAATGGGGCAGGGGTTGTCACAGTCCCCATGGGGGCAAGATCTGCTAAAGAGGCACTTCACAATTCTCTCTCCCTGATGGTCATATTCTCTCTCCATGGTGGGCATATTCTCTCTCTCTGGTGGGCATATTCTCTCTCCCTGGTGGTCATATTCTCTCTTCCTGGTTGTCATATTCTCTCTCCCCGGTGGTCATATTCTCTCTTCCTGGTTGTCATATTCTCTCTCTCTGGTGGTCATATTCTCTCTCCCTGGTGGGCATATTCTCTCTCCCTGGTGGTCATATTCTCTCTCCCTAGCGGTCATATTCTCTCTCCCTGGTGGTCATATTCTCTCTCCCTGGTGGTCATACTGTTTGTCCCTTGTGGTCATATTCTCTTTCCCTGGTTGTCATACTGTTTGTCCATGGTGGTCATACTGTTTCTCCCTGGTGGTCATATTGTTTGTCCATGGTGGTCATATTGTTTGTCCAGATGATATGGCTAGCACTAAACATGTATCATGTGCCAAAAGAAATCACAAATACGCTGAAAAGGTACTTCACAGGGTTCCTCATGAGATTTGGAACATCAGGATATACTACAAGATGGATCGAGCTCCAGGTAGGAATTGCAATGGGCTGTACAATATCTCCCATACTGTTCGTACTAGCCATGCAAGTAATCCTAAGAGCAGCAGAAGGAGCAGCAGAAGGCCCAAGATTCAGAAATGGATGTCAAATGCCACCACTAAAAGCATTCATGGATGACACAACAGTAATAACAACCAGTGAAGCACAGGCACCAAAGAAGCTTAGAGCGTTTGAAAAGCCTTATCATATGGTGCCGCATAAGCTTCAAGCCAAAGAAGTCAAGAAGCCTGTCACTCATGAAAGGGAAAGTGATAGAAAGATCGTACACAGTGGCAAATCAAATTATCCCAACTGTAGGGGAAGAGCCAGTGAAGAGCCTTGGCAGAGTATATGATGCATCCATGAAGGACTCAAGCGCTGTGAAGCAGGTTATAGAAATGGCGCAGAATGGACTGAGCATCATAGACAAAAGCAGGCTACTGGGTAAGTTCAAAATATGGTGCCTCCAGTTCATGCTGATTCCAAAACTGATGTGGCCACTACTCATTTACGAAGTAAGTACCAGCACAGTAGAGGCAGTCGAAAGAAAGATAAATAAAGCCATAAGAAAGTGGTTGGGCGTACCACCAGGATTAACTGATGTAGCGCTGTACTGCAAGAAGAGCAAACTGCAGCTGCCTTTCAGATCTGTGGTTGAAGAATACAAGGTAGGAAAAACAAGACTTGCAATGATGCTACAAGAATCTACAGATCCGGTGGTACGAGAAGTGCAGCCAACACTTAGAACTGGACGAAAATGGAAAGTAGGTGAGGAAGTGACCACAGCAAGGGAAACGCAGGAGCTGAAAGAAGTAATAGGGTACACCCAGACCAACAAAAGGGGATTTGGTCATGGTGAAATCAAGTGGTGGTCAAAGGCCTCCTGCAAGGAAAGAAGGGATATGATCATCAGCGAGGTAAGGAATTCAGAGGATGACAAGCGGGTCCAGAAGGCAGTCCAACAATCACAACAAGGGCAATGGACAACATGGGAGGAAGTCCTGCAGAGATCACTAACATGGAATGACATCTGGAAAATGGCACCCTTGAGGCTCAGCTTCATCATCAGAGCTACTTATGACCTTCTGCCTACAGGCTCCAACCTATACAAATGGGGTGTATCAGAAGATACAAAGTGCCCTCTCTGCAACGAAAGGCAAACATTGGAACATGTGCTGTCAGCATGTAGAGTGTCTTTAGGGCAAGGACGGTACACCTGGCGGCACAACAGAGTGTTGCAGGAACTAGTAGCCATTGTAGACAGGGCAAACGATAAAGCAAATAACAGGAAAAGAGTTGAGGTCCCACCTAAATACTTCATAGGTGCTGGTACGACATCAAATATTGAAATCAGGGACATTCCCTTACCATCACTTCTAGATGGTACAAATGATTGGGAAGTGACAGCGGACCTTCCAGAAAGACGAGAATATCCGACTGCCATTAAGAACACAGGAATGCGACCGGACATTGTAGTGTACTCCACAGAAAACAGGAATTAATAATGATCGAGCTTACGGTCCCATACGAAACTAGAATAGAGGAACAGCATTTATTCAAATTGGAGAAGTACAGTGATCTGGTCAAGCAACTGAGGCAGGGGGCAGGCATCAGGGCAAAAATGATAGCTGTAGAAGTGGGAGCAAGAGGATTCGTAGCAACATCAGCATATGACCTATGTAAGCAACTGGGCATAAAGGGACAAGCAAGAGCAAGGGCATTGAGAAGCCTTTCAGAAACAGCAGAAAAGGCCTCATGCTGGCTGTGGAGTATGCGAAACAAGCATTGGGAGCATAAGTAATTTCATTTGCCACAACCAATACCAGTCCTCCATAGCTAAATCGCTAAAGACGCGTGGCAACTGGAAGATCATGAGTTCGATCCTGGGACCGAAAAAAAGCAACAACTCACAAGACCTCTGGGAGTCATGACCCAGAGGGGCCCACCCCCCTTAGAGTGTCAGGAGTTTAAAGGGCCGAAACACTTGTCTGAGGGGGGGGGGGTACTTCCTCTGATGATCTGAAGGAGTTGTGTTGTTGTTCCGCTCTCTACGGTAGAGAGTTTCCTGCATACATGTCCATGGTGGGCATACTGCTTGCCCATGGTGGTCATATTGTTTATCCCTGGTGGTCATACTGTTTGTCCATAGTGGTCATATTCTCTCTCCCTGGTGGTCATAGTGTTTGTCTCTAGTTGTCATATTGTTTGTCCCTGGTGGTCATACTGTCTGTCCCTGATGGTCATATTGTTTGTCCCTGGTGGTCAAATTGTTAGTCCCTTGTTCTAATATTATTTGCCCTTGGATGTCATATTCTCTCTCCCACGTGGTCATATTATTTGTCCCTGGTGGTCATATTCTCTCTCCATGGTGGGCATATTCTCTCTCCCTGGTGGGCATATTCTCTCTCCCTGGTGGGCATATTCTCTCTCCCTGGTGGTCATATTCTCTCTTCCTGGTTATCATATTCTCTCTCCTTGGTAGTCATATTATCTCTTCCTGGTTGTCATATTCTCTCTCTCTGGTGGTCATATTCTCTCTCCCTGGTGGTCATATTATTTGTCCCTGGTGGTCATATTCTCTCTCCCTGGTGGGCATATTCTATCTCCCTGGTGGTCATATTCTCTCTCCCTAGCGGTCATATTCTCTCTCCCTGGTGGTCATATTCTCTCTCCCTGGTGGTCATATTCTCTCTCCATGGTGGTCATATTCTCTCTCCCTAGTGGTCATATTCTCTCTCCCTAGTGGTCGTATTCTCTCTCCCTGGTGGTCATATTCTCTCTCCCAGGTGGTCATATTCTCTCTCCCTAGTGATCATATTCTCTCTCCCTAGTGGTCATATTCTCTCTCCCTAGTGGTCATATTCTCTCTCCCTGGTGGTCATACTGTTTGTCCCTGGTGGTCATATTCTCTCTCCCTGGTGGTCATATTCTCTCTTCCTGGTGGTCATATTCTCTCTCCCTGGTGGTCATATTCTCTTTCCCTGGTGGTCATACTGTTTGTCCATGGTGGTCATACTGTTTCTCCATGGTGGTCATATTGTTTGTCCATGGTGGGCATATTGTTTGTCCATGGTGGGCATACTGCTTGCCCATGGTGGGCATATTGTTTGTCCCTGGTGGTCATACTGTTTGTCCATGGTGGTCATATTCTCTTTCCCTGGTGGTCATACTGTTTGTCCCTGGTGGTCATATTCTCTTTCCCTGGTGGTCATACTGTTTGTCCATGGTGGTCATATTCTCTTTCCCTGGTGGTCATACTGTTTGTCCATGGTGGTCATATTGTTTGTCAATGGTAGTCACTATTTGTCCCTGGTGGTCATTGTGTTTCTCCCTGGTGGTCAGATTCTGCTGGGAAAACCAAGATCAGCATCTGACAAAGAAGATGTAAGTAAAAAAAATAATTAGCCAAAGAAAAAAAAGAGCGAGAAATGCTTGAAACAATTTTAAACAACGCAAACAGAAAATAAGACATACAAATGAAAGCAGAAGTTTACACTGTGGGGACCGGGCCCTCCAGTTGTTGAGAAGTAGCAGGCACTATGTATGCGCAGGCGGCCCCAGTATTCTTAAACTCTGACGTAATGGAGGAGCAAAATCATAAACAAATCAATCACGAAATAAATCTTTGTCCAGCCAAGCATTTCTGTGGGCTTTATAGGTCACAGGTCAGTGCAAAATCCCTTTAAACGCACGCGGGCGCTGAAATTTGCCAACCACCAAAAGTACTGGCCTGAAATAGTAGCACAGTGTTTCCCAGCCTTTTTTTTTCCTCTGGATCATGCCCCCACGTCAAAGCTCCAAAGAGATTCATTCATTTGCATGTCCCTTACGGAACTTTGCCTCCCAAACAGCAGTCCTGTAGGCCTCTCGGTTGTGAGCAAGATGGCATGCTGCTGCGGCATCTCTTTGCAGATCGTCAACGATGTCTTGCAGCCATCTTCTTTTTCCCATTATGTATCCTTCCAATACGGTCTTCTCTAAATTATCATGACGTTTAATGTGTCCAAAATATATTACATTTTTGATGCCCTGAAAAATATAATATAAATATGTTCTAATTGGATACCCCTCCCCCGCACCCCACATTGGGAAACACTGCAGTAGCAGATATAAGAACGGTCACGCCTTCTTTATTATGTGTAAAAAATCCTTTGGCGTTTCATTCTTGGTTTCCAGTCACATCTACACGGTAGCGCCGTTTGGATTGTAACGTCATAGTCAGTTTGTAAACCTTTGGAAAAGTTTTCAAAAAGTTCGTGGGTTTTCGAAAAAAAATAGACTGGGTTCTCGGGTGGTCTGGTTTTCTGGCAACCGGATTTTCTGACTTTTACAGCACTATCATGTGCCTTTACGTGGGTAAAATGTTTTGATTATCTTGTTGTTACCTTTTTTCATTATTTCGTTGTTTCAGTTTCACAGAGTCAAATATTTCCACAAGCGATGTTGCTGCTGCTGCTGCTGCTGCTGCTGCTGCTGATGATGATGATGATGATGATGATGGTGATAACAGAACACACAAACGTTTTTCTCATTTCACGTGGCAGAATTTAAAAAAACAGACTCAGATTCACCCAGAGAAAATTTAATGATTAGTTTCCCAGTTATATCTATTTTCGTCAGGCTGTTGTAACATGGCGGGCAGAGCTCAGTGAGACTGACACAGGGTCTTGGCCTGAAACTGGTCGCAAGGCCTGAAGTTAGAATAACCAACTGTTTCTGATTTGATGCAGTTTACAATAATGTACTTTCAAGTTTAATGGAAAAACTAATTATGTCCGTCCGTAAGAACAGCGAAGAGCAAAACCTCTATCTTAATGCAAAGAAAACTAAATTGATGACAACTGACAAAACAAACAAGGCAGCTGACATATGTATCAATGAGGAAAAACTGGAAGAGGTGGAGAGTTTTTAATATCTTGGTTCATTAGTAACTAATAACGGAAATACAATGAGGGAAATTAAAAGGAGGACATCTATCGCTCTTCAGAAAGTAAAACAACTAAAGAATCTGTGGAGAGGAACAGACAGAACTACAAAATAAGATTTTAAGGGCATGCATTTTCCCCATCTCAACATATGCCTGTGAGACCTGGACAGTTAAAAAACAGCTGAGAAACACATAAATGCCTTTGAATGTAAATGCTACAGAAACGTTCTTCAAATATCATGGACACAGAAAAGAACAAATATATCCGCACTACAAGAACTTAATATGAAGAAGGCTGGCTAGTAAAGAGGATTAAAGAAAAAAACTTAAATATTTTGGACACATTAAACGTAATGATAATTTAGAGAAGATAGTCTTGGAAGGCTACATAATGGGAAAAAAAGAGAGGAAGACCAAGGCGAAGATGGCTGCAAGACATCGTTGATGATCTGCTAATGGATGCATCAGCACCAGGCCATCTTGCTCACAACCGAGAGGCCTACAGGAGAGTTTAGGGAGGCAAAGTTCCGCAAAGGACATGTCAAATGACTGACGTATTATTAAAGAGCCCTAAAGTAAAAAAAAAAGATAATAATACAAATAAGAGCAATAAAGTGGAAGCAGAATAACACAAATAAGATCAACAGAGTGAAAAGAGAATAACGCAAAACGACCAAAATGTGAATAGAGAATAATGCAGATAAGAGAAATAAAATGGAAAGATAAATACAGAGTAAAAAAAAAAGGATAAAGTGGAAAGAAACATGAATTTAAAAAACAATAAATGGAAAGATAAACATAGATTTAAGAAAAGAACAATAAAGGGTAAAGACAAAACATAGAATTAAAAAATAATAATATTTAAAGAGAAGATAAGAACATTTGAAAGATAATAACAGAAATATAAGCAATGAAGGGGAAAGAGAGTATAAACAGAAACGACAACAGAAAATCTGAAGAAAAAGAAGGAATGCACTTTATCTCCCCTGCTGCAGACATAGACTACTGGTCATCTTGACACAGTTGTCTTCTCTCTCTCTCTTTCTCTCTCTCTCTCTCTCTCTTAATTATCTGTTCTCCGGCACGAAACACCAAACAACAAGCATCCACGTGGGGAGTACATTTGCCCGCCCAGAATCGTTTGTGACATTTATGCTTTGACGTAAGTCGGATCTTAAGATGGGAAGAAGAAGAAGAAATATGGGTCACAGAAACTGGGCATATCTTAGGACTGGATGGCCTGACGTATGGAAGCTGCCAATGTTATATTTCAACCTCTCTCTCTCTATCTCTGTCTCTCTCTATCTGTCTCTATCTCTCTCTCCTCTCTTTCTCCTCTCTACGTCTCATCACTCTCTCTCCATTCTCCTCTCTCTCTCTCTTTCTCTCTCTCTCTCTCTTAATTATCTGTTCTCCGGCACGAAACACCAAAAACAAGCATCCACGTGGGGAGTACATTTGCCCGCCCAGAATCGTTTGTGACATTTATGCTTTGACGTAAGTCGGATCTTAAGATGGGAAGAAGAAGAAATATGGGTCACAGAAACTGGGCATATCTTAGGACTGGGATGGCCTGACGTATGGAAGCTGCCAATGTTTATATTTCAACCTCTCTCTCTCTATATATATCTCTGTCTCTCTCTATCTGTCTCTATCTCTCTCTCCTCTCTTTCTCCTCTCTACGTCTCATCACCTCTCTCCATTCTCCTCTCTCTCTCTTTCCTCTCTCTTCTCCCTGTCTCTCTCTCTCTCCCTCTCCTCTCATGTCTCTCCTCTCCCTGTCTCTCTCTCTCTCCTCTCCCTGACTTCTCTCTCTCTATCTCCTCCCTCTCTCTTTCCTCCCTCTCCTTTCTCTCTCTCTCTCTCTCTCTCGCTAGTCCCTTCGATGCCCAATACACACGGGGTTGCTGGTAGCAAGAGATTTCCACTTCTCTCGGTCCTTCTTCACCATCTCGTGTGTCTCCCCTGTCAATCTCTTATTTTACCAGCATTTTCTCTGCTGTATTCCTCCTCCAAACCTCTTTTGGGTTGTCTAATTCCTTTTCTACCCACTAGAGTCCATATCAACGCTTTTCGTGGGAAGGATTCGTCTGTCACTTTCATACTGTGGCCAATTTATTACCACCTTCACCCTTCAGTCACTGCTGACAGCGCTGTCGTATGTCTTGTCTCTCTTAACAAGAGGTCACTGCTTATGGTATGTGCCTAGAACACTTCTTTGATCTCAGGCAGACAGTTTGTGTGAAAGGTGTCAAGTGTATGCGCATCTGTCTGTGTCATCCCTACATTTGAATGTCAAGGTGTAATGTGATCCTCACGAGAGGGAAAGGAGTAGTAATATTTTAGAATGTAATGGTAGGATATACAAACAGCAAGGATGAGGGAGTAACCAAAAAAATGAATACAAAGAAAATGTAGAAATGATTATATTCTTGCATAGAGTGAGTGAATGAGGGAGTGAGTGAGTCGGTTCGTGAGTGGGTGAGAAGGTGAGTGATTGGGTGAGTAGGTGAGTGAGTGGGTGAGTAGGTGAGTGATTGGGTGAGTAGGTGAGTGATTGGGTGAGTAGGTGAGTGAGTGGGTGAGTAGGTGAGTGATTGGGTGAGTAGGTGAGTGATTGGGTGAGTAGGTGGTGATTGGGTGAGTAGGTGAGTGATTGGGTGGGTGAATGAGTGAGAGAATGAGTGACTGAGTGAGGTAGTGAGTGAATGAGTGAGTGAGTGAGCGATTGACTGAGTGAGTGAGGGGTGAGTAGTGAGTGACTGGGTGGGTGAATAAATGAGTGAATGAGTGACTGAGTGAGAGAGTGACTGACTGATTGACTGAGTGAGTGAGTGAGTAAGTGAATGAGTGAGTGAGTGAGTGAGTGAATGTCACTTATCATCTTATTTAATTTTCATGACTCTTCTTCTTCTTCTTCTTCTTGGAAGTTGAAGCCGTTGCACAAACCTTACATTGGGTGATGACCCAGAAAGTGCAACAAACTACAGTCATCATGGGCTCAAAAGTTCCATATCTTAACTATCCAGTCGTCTCCCCCTCCACGTGATCAGTTGCCTAGGGTTTCGAGTTCGCAGCTACATAACTTCAAAAGGGCATCACACAACTGGGGCAGTACTAAGAATCATACTTGTGGATACACTCCATCACCATGAGAACATCTAGAACTTTTCATCACTAGCCAGGCTGTAAGCGGTAACAGACTGTTCTAGAGGCTTATTTTGTTCTGGAAATGTGAGCTTCTTTGGGAATCAAGTTTCCCCCTCACGCTGGAATGATTCCTCCTTTCTTCCTCGCAGGGAGTGGGTCCAGCTTCTAGAGGGCTGTCGATTATCCAAGTCTGAAGTGGATCTACTGCCTGGGTCACGCGGGAGTCAAAGGCAGTGAGAAAGCAGACAAGCTGGCAGACATGGCGTCAATTCGGGGAACAAGGAGGAGACTGCAAGAGCCATCTTGGATGGGCTGCGCATGGAGGACGATATCAGGTTGCATGACAACAGCAGCATCAGGAGGATGGTCGAACTGGGGGAAGAAGAGGAGAAGTGGACTTTTTTTTGCGAATGAAGTGGTTTAGCTTGCGTTACTTACAACTAGTGGCTGGCCCCATCAGTAGGCGCACACTTCAGTCGATGTTGGAACGGAAGGCGGAGCATGCATGGGAATGCCCGGAGAGCGGGAATGTTAGTCTCTGATTACAGTTACAGTTCATTTCTTCCTTGGGGTCAGTATTTCTTCTTCTTTCTTTCTTTTTTTTTCTTTTTTGTAGTCAGTGCTTATTTCTCTTAGGAATAAATGTTTTTTCTTACTGTATGAAAAAAAAGAATAGAACATGCAGAAACATGATTCAAAAATGAAGAAAACGTGATATAAGCTTGGAGAAAACATGATACAGACCTGACACAAGATACTTGATACAAGCTTAGAAAAAAAATAATACGAACATGTATAAAACATGATATAAACTTAGAGAAAACATGATACACACTTGGAGAATAAACGATATATCGAGTTTGGATAAAACGTAATACAAACATGTATAAAACATGATGCAATCTTGGAAAAAAACATGCTATAAACTTGGAGATTACCTGATACAAGTTTGGGGGAAAAAAAACAGAATACGGACGTGTATAAAAGATGATATAAACTTTAAGGATAAATCATGCTTGGAGAGAACATGATACGAACTTGGACCATACATGACTTCATATATATATATATATATATATATATATATATATATATATATATATTGTAATTTATTCTTCTTACAACGCCAATGAAAACTGGACGGGTTCAATGCAATATAGTTCACTGCAGGTTTCAGTTCCTCACATTTGTTTAAATTCTCAATGGAGTCTCTTGGAAACGGTTACATTTTTTCATTAGTGTAGGCAATATTTCAACGAAAAAAAAAACTCCCATTATTTCCTTTGATGTATTCCTACAGGAGCTTTTTTTTTGTTCTGTTATTATATCTGGTGTCCTAACAGACAACATCTTGAGCAACACAGAACAGCACGGGGGTAAGGACAGAGCTTAGATGCCTGTGGCAAAGACGTTCGCACCACTGACCTACATTAGTGAAATGCCAATGTCTGGAAATGTTTGATTATAAGACTAGATAAATCGAACGGGTATTGGGGGTGGGGGTGAGGGGGAGAAGAAAGATTAAAAGACAGACACGCAGGCATACAAATTGAAAAACTCAAAAAATCAGAAGACTGACCAAAAAACAGATACAGACAGACAGACAGACATATAGATAGACAGACAGACAGATAGACAAACAGATAGATAGATAGACAAACAGACAGACATATAGACAGATAGGCATACAGGCAGACAGAGTGACAGACAGACAGACATACATACAGATAGATAGATAGATAGATACATAGATAGACAGACAGACAGACAGACAGATAGATAGATAGATAGATAGATAGATAGATAGATAGATAGATAGATAGATAGATAGATAGATAGATAGATAGATAGATCAGCCAATAAACAGTAAAGATTTGCATGGACTGAGCTTCTTAAAATGAACCTATATATGTAATATCAGCCTATCACTCTCTTAAGGCCACCTATCCAGAGGGAGCATGGGTTCGAACACTACTGTTATTATTCATTATAAAAATCAAAGATAGAGAATAATGGAGAATATTTTGTGATATGCAGCCGAAAGTAAACTTAAAGAAATATGGATTTTTTTCATAATTATGAAAGAGACAGTAATCATATGTGAGAAACAATCAATGTCTCTTGTTATTATTTATTTTTATTATTACTAGTGCTATTACTACTACTACTACTACTGCTACTACTACTACTACTACTATTACTTCTACTACTACTACTACTACTACTACTACTACTACTACTACTACTACTTCATTCATTCATTTGCATGTCCCTTGCGGAACTTTGCCTCCCTAACAGCACTCTTGTTGGCCTCTCGGTTGTGAGCAAGATGGCCTGCTGCTGATGCATCCATTTGCAGATCATCAACCATGTCTTGCATCCGTCTTCGCCTCGGTCTTCCTCTCTTTCTTTTTTTCTATTGTGTTCCCTTCCAAGACGGTCTTCTCTAGATTATTATAACGTTTAATGATTCCAAAATATTTAAGTTTTCTCTATTTAATCCTCTTTACTAGCCAGCCTTCTTCAATATTAAGTTCCTATAGTATGGATATGTTTTTTTCTTTTTTATGTCTATGATATTTGAAGAACTCTTCTGTAGCATTTACATTCAAAGGCATTTATGTGTTTCTCAGCTGTTTTGTTAAGTGTCCAGGTCTCACAGGCATATGTTGCGATGGAAAAGATGCATGTGTTTAAAAATCTTATTTTTGTAGTTCTGTCTGTTCCTCTCCACAGCTTCTTTAGTACTACTACTACTACTACTACTACTACTACTACTACTACTACTACTACTACTACTACTATTACTACTACTATTACTACCACTAATACTACTACTACTACTGCTACTACAAATGCTAGTACTACTACTACTACTACTACTACCACAACTACTATTATTAATGGTAGTACTACTACTATTATTACTAATGCTACTACTACTAATGCTACTACTACTAATGCTACTACTACTACTACTACTACTACTACTACTACTACTACTACTACTACTACTACTACTACTACTACTACTACACTCTCTCTCTCTCTCTGAACCTTAAGTGCCCAGGGCACATGGGGCTTCCGCAAAGGTTTTCCACAAATGCCTGTCCTTTGTCTTTTTTTCTGCTCTTGCCCAGGTGAGCCCTCTGTTGCTCAACATCCTCTCTGTTGTTCTTCTCCATGTCTCTTTTTGGTCTACCCTTACTTCTGTTCCCCTGTGGTGTCGATATTAGTGCTGTTTTTGGTAGTGAGTTATCAGTCATTCGGAGCACATGTCCCAACCATCGCCGGCATCTTTCATCAATAGTAGCATATCAAGCTTGGGTACTTTTTCTACTGTGCTTGGAGGCTGTTGTAAAAATCTTCTTTTAATTTGCATTCAGCTGGTTCTGTTGGTGCATAACAAACTATAATAGTCAGCTTCGGGAATCTTGAGTTGAAGCGTGCATATAATAATCTCTCATTTATAGGGGTCCATTTCAGCAATGCTCTTGATGCTTCTTTTGTTATAATCAATGCTACTCCTCCTTCATGATGATATTCTTTACCAGACCATATTATACTACTACTGATTATAATAACACTGGGGTGTCTTAGTGGCCAAGTGGTTAGTACACTGGTCTCTCATGGTGAAGGTCGGGGGTTCGAATCCGGCCGGAGGCACCCCAGTCACCTAGCTATAGAAATGGGAATCCGACTTCTTCTGGAGTTGGGGAAGTGAAGGCGGCCAGGCGTGAAACTGACCATATCACCCTCTAGTGTGCCGACAGGTCAAGGAAAATATGGGCATTAACTCCATATCCCTATGTGCCTCTAAGGCATGACAGGATTACCTTTACCTTAATAGTGATAATAATAATAATGCTACTACTATTACCACTACTGCAGATACTGCTACTTATGCTACTGTTACTTATGCTATTACTACTATTACTATTACTACTACTACTGATAATAATAACAATAATAACGATAATAATAATAATGCTACTACAACTGCTACTGCTTCTAATGCTACTATTACTACCACCACCAACACTACTACTACTACTACTACTACTACTACTACTACTACTACTACTACCACTACTACTACTACTACTACTACTACTACTACCACTACTACTACTACTACTACTACTACTGCTACTGCTACTATTACTATAAAACAATGAAGAAACTAAAAACAATTATCCCAGTTTTGTTGTTGTTGATGAGCAACGAAGCTTTTTAAAATACCTGTGTTTTTACATTCGATAAACACTAAAGAAAGCGCTTTCAGCGTTAGAGAATGAAAAAAACTGACAATAAAAATACCTGGGACTCGACCCACAGACTCCAGCAGGGCATGCAACCGCTCAGTAACGAGAAACAGTGCAGTATCCACTAGCAGGTGTAAGATGGCTGGGTGTATAATAGCCTTTTTTTCTCTTAAAATAATTTATTTAAGAACCCAAGCCTAGTACTCTGTCTGCAGAGAATTAAGGGCCCAAACTTGCACTCTACACAGACAATAGGTGGGCAATAGATTTAATATCTGTTGAGGGTTCCGTCAGAGTATGGTGAAATTAAGAGAGAAAACACAAGAAAATGTTAAGTAAGTCAGAAGACCAAGGGAACAAGCTGCAAAAGAAATGGGCTTTTACTGATGAGAAAAACAGTGAAAAGAGAAATAGTGTGGTGTGACAGGATGAGAGATAAAGGAACTGAGAGAGAGAGAGAGAGAGAGAGAGAGAGAGAGAGAGAGAGGAGAGACATTGACTGATCTTTATTTCAAAGGGTTAAGAACTGGGCAGGCAGCTGCGAGTGACACTCGGCCCTTTGTGTCACAGCTTTCTCTCTGTTCCAGACGTTCTACAAATATGTTGCAAATAAACATAATTAACATCTGCAAAGTTGACAAAAAATAAATAATTCAAAACATTTAACTTTCATTCTTTTCCATGCATCCAAGGCACACAATGACTCAATCAATCAAGTGGCGTAGACGATCATTTCTCTCCACAATTCCCTGTCTTTAAACTTGATTATGAGATCCGCCGGTGACTTTCCCTAGCCACACAGACAGCCCATCCAGTAACTTCTCTCTCTGTCTTCCTCTGTCTCTCTTCCTTCAGTTTTTCCAGTTGCCACAATGTGTTCCAATTTTCCTCTTCTCTGAAAATGTCCTACAAATCTCGCTTGTCTGCCTCTGATCTTTGCTATAATTTGCCTTTTAACTCCAGCCTCTAAAGACTTCTTCGTTGGCTTTCTTGGCAGTCCATGGTATCTTCAACATCCTTCTTATGAACCACATTTCTATGGCCTCCATTTCTCGCTGTACTCTCTTATTCATGGACCATGCTTCACATCCATAAAATAAAATTGGCTCGATGTAACATTTAGAGAACTCAGAATCTTGTTTCCATTGATAAGGATCTGTTGCACAAGATGTTTCTCATTTTCTGGAATGCCGACTTGGCCTGAGCACGTGTGCTTTTTATTTTGTTGTGACATTTCCCATCAGCTGCTGTTATAATTGTTCCTAAGTACTTGAATCTATCAACTATTTCAGTTTTGCCATCGATGGTAAACAAAATGACTACATATATGTAAAAATATTGTTCTCGCAGTCTCGCACTAACGAATGTCTACCAAACTACTTTTCACTTCTAATCAGGACCCCCCCCCCAAAAAAAAAAAAAAAAACCAGTTAAATTCAGGGTCTGTAAAGAGACTAAAATAACATGTAAACGTTTTTAATCATGGGGGCATGTTGTCGACATTAAGTATATAGTGGAAAAGTTTGTAGTTGTAGGAAGGATTATAGGTGATGTTTTTTTTCCTACAGGATAGGAGGGTATTCCAAAGATGTGCAGCAGAATATGCAAAGCTTTTCTTTAAAAAAAAGAAGTTTAACTGAAACAATATTGTTTAAGCGTTGGCTACACTTAGGATTAAAGAGAGAGGGAAAGAAAGAAAGAAAGAAAGAAAGAGAGAGAGAGAGAGAGAGAGAGAGAGAGAGAGAGAAAAGAGAAACTTCAGGAAAAGTGATGTGACGTCACTTACGAGTGTGGATAAAAATTGATCAAACGAGCGTGTGGCACATGCAATTTGTGTGCTTCTGTGTGTAAAAGTACACACGCACGTGTGCGTTTTCGCCTGCACGTATGTACATACATGTACACGTAAATGCGCACCTCAGAGGTGTGGTGTACACACACATAGAGACAAAGGTAAGAAACATGGCAGCTCAGGTGCAGAAGAGACATAAACAAAATCTTCAAGCAAAGAAAGAAACCTACGCCAGGAAAGAAACTGTAGACAGCGGATTAACGATCGTTAATTTGACACCAGTGTTTTGTTTTTTTTTTTAAAGAAATACCATACTGTAAAACCGACAAATGTAAACCGGTCAAAACATTCACGTTTTCTGAATTTTGTCCGGGCGTTTCTTGGCGCGATTCTTGGGCCTGTAATTTTGTGTCAAAACACGTCGTCTAGATTTTCTGGGTTTTTTTTTTCTTTTCTAAAACAACTATTAAAATAAAAAAAAGAAATGATAATTAATTCTTGTAAATGTTAGTTCAGAGTTTTTAAAAAGTTAATTTGCCTAAAAACTTCACCTAGCAAACAGAATACAACGAGGGGGAAGAAAACAGGCGAAGTCTACTGTATTACGGGTATCTGAAGTAGCCATATGAAGTTGCTGATAAATTCAATTTCTAAAGGAGATTATTATTTGCATTTTTACTTTTTCTTGTAACAGACGGGGGAATAATTAAGACAAAAAGTCTGAAAAGAAATGAACAAAGGAAATGGAAATAACTGCCTGGCGGGAGAGGAGGCAAGCAGGTAAAGAAATTAAGTTATTGTGCAAATAAAAGGCCAACGACATGGAATTTACTGCGCATTTTACACCACAAGAGACCTGGACATGAAACTAGGTCATCTGGCTCGTGACCTAGATAGCTCAGATCCCCTTTTGGATTTCCTTAAACACCCCCCTTCTCCCTCCCCCTTTTCCCTCCCCGCCCTTACCCCCCCCCCCCCCAGCACCCCAGCCCTGTCCGCCTTGTCCGCCCTTGTTTTTAATACCGAATAGCCCCAACCAATAAACATTTTGCACACACGCCCCACCCCCACCATCCCCGCTGTACGCGCGCAGCCCTTATTGTTTGACCCCGTCATTAATGTTCTTCATGGAAATACTACTCCTGTTCCTACAGTACTACTTTGTATTTGTATTGCTTGCTACTTTATCCTACTCCGCTATCCGTGGAATTTGTTTCACGGCAAAATATTTCCACAGAAAAGGCTGCCACGCTTAAAAAAAATAATTAATCCTTCCCT
>CM019721.1:26351421-26378932 GCA_009760885.1 Achatina immaculata | reverse complement strand
GTATGTGGTCTACAGTAGAAAACTTGTAGCTGAGGTATGTGGTCTACAGTTGAAAACTTGTAGCTGAGGTCTACAGTTAGAAAATTTGTAGCTGAGTTATGTGTCTACAGTTAGAAAACTTGTAGCTGAGTTATGGTCTACAGGTAGAAAACTTGTAGCTGAGGTCTACAGTTAGAAAACTTGTAGCTGTGGTCTACAGTTAGAAAACTTGTAGCTGAGGTCTACAGTTAGAAAATTTGTAGCTGAGGTATGTGGTCTACAGTTAGAAAACTTGTACTGAGCTATGTGGTCTACAGTTAGAAAACTTGTAGCTGAGGTATGTGGTCTACAGTTAGAAAACTTGTAGCTGAGGTCTACAGTTAGAAAATGTGTAGCTGAGGTATGGGTCTACAGTTAGTAAACTTGTAGCTGAGTATGTGGTCTACAGTTAGAAAACTTGTAGCTGAGTTATGTGGTCTACAGTTAGAAAATTTGTAGCTGAGGTCTACAGTTAGAAAATTTGTAGCTGAGTTGTGGTCTACAGTTAGAAAACTTGTAGCTGAGGTCTACAGTTAGAAAATTGTAGCTGAGGTAGTGGTCTACAGTTAGAAATCTTGTAGCTGAGGTATGTGGTCTACAGTTAGAAAACTTGTAGCTGAGTTATGTGGTCTACAGGTAGAAAACTTGTTGCTGAGGTATGTGGTCTACAGTTAGAAAACATGTAGCTGAGGTATGTGGTCTACAGTTAGAAAACTTGTAGCTGAGTTATGTGGTCTACAGTTAGAAAATTTGTAGCTGAGGTATGTGGTCTACAGTTAGAAAACTTGTAGCTGAGGTATGTGGCCTACAGTTAGAAAACATGTAGCTGAGGTATGTGGTCTACAGTTAGAAAACCTGTAGCTGAGGTCTACAGTTAGAAAATTTGTAGCTGAGTTATGTGGTCTACAGTTAGAAAACTTGTAGCTGAGGTATGTGGTCTACAGTTAGAAAACTTGTAGCTGAGGTCTACAGTTAGAAAATTTGTAGCTGAGGTATGTGGTCTACAGTTAGAAAACGTGTAGCTGAGGTATGTGGTCTACAGGTAGAAAACTTGTAGCTGAGGTCTACAGTTAGAAAACTTGTAGCTGTGGTCTACAGTTAGAAAACTTGTTGCTGAAGTCTACAGTTAGAAAATTTGTAGCTGAGGTATGTGGTCTACAGTTAGAAAACTTGTAGCTGAGTTATGTGGTCTACAGTTAGAAAACCTGTAGCTGAGGTATGTGGTCTACAGTTAGAAAACTTGTAGCTGAGGCCTACAGTTAGAAAATTTGTAGCTGAGGTATGTCGTCTACAGTTAGAAAACTTGTAGATGAGGTATGTGGTCTACAGTTAGAAAACTTGTAGCTGAGTTATGTGGTCTACAGTTAGAAAACGTGTAACTGAGTTATGTGGTCTACAGTTAGAAAACTCTTAGCTGAGGTATGTGGTCTACAGTTAGAAAACTTGTAGCTGAGGTCTACAGTTAAAAAATTTGTAGCTGAGGTATGTGGTCTACAGTTAGAAACTTGTAGCTGAGGTATGTGGTCTACAGTTAGAAAATTTGTAGCTGAGGTATGTGGTCTACAGTTAGAAAACTTGTAGCTGAGTTATGTGGTCTACAGTTAGAAAACCTGTAGCTGAGGTATGTGGTCTACAGTTAGAAAACTTGTAGCTGAGGCCTACAGTTAGAAAATTTGTAGCTGAGGTATGTCGTCTACAGTTAGAAAACTTGTAGATGAGGTATGTGGTCTACAGTTAGAAAACTTGTAGCTGAGTTATGTGGTCTACAGTTAGAAAACGTGTAGCTGAGTTATGTGGTCTACAGTTAGAAAACTTGTAGCTGAGGTCTACAGTTAGAAAACTTGTAGCTGTGGTCTACAGTTAGAAAACTTGTAGCTGAGGTCTACAGTTAGAAAATTTGTAGCTGAGGTATGTGGTCTACAGTTAGAAAACTTGTACTGAGCTATGTGGTCTACAGTTAAAAACTTGTAGCTGAGGTATGTGGTCTACAGTTAGAAAACTTGTAGCTGAGGTCTACAGTTAGAAAATTTGTAGCTGAGTATGTGGTCTACAGTTAGTAAACTTGTAGCTGAGGTATGTGGTCTACAGTTAGAAAACTGTAGCTGAGTTATGTGGTCTACAGTTAGAAAATTTGTAGCTGAGGTCTACAGTTAGAAAATTTGTAGCTGAGTTTGTGGTCTACAGTTAAAAACTTGTAGCTGAGGTCTACAGTTAGAAAATTTGTAGCTGAGTTATGTGGTCTACAGTTAGAAAACTTGTAGCTGAGGTCTACAGTTAGAAAACTTGTAGCTGAGTTATGTGGTCTACAGGTAGAAAACTTGTTGCTGAGGTATGTGGTCTACAGTTAGAAAACATGTAGCTGAGGTATGTGGTCTACAGTTAGAAAACTTGTAGCTGAGGTACGTGGTCTACAGTTAGAAAATTTGTAGCTGAGGTATGTGGTCTACAGTTAGAAAACTTGTAGCTGAGGTATGTGGCCTACAGTTAGAAAACATGTAGTTGAGGTATGTGGTCTACAGTTAGAAAACCTGTAGCTGAGGTCTACAGTTAGAAAATTTGTAGCTGAGTTATGTGGTCTACAGTTAGAAAACTTGTAGCTGAGGTATGTGGTCTACAGTTAGAAAACTTGTAGCTGAGGTCTACAGTTAGAAAATTTGTAGCTGAGGTATGTGGTCTACAGTTAGAAAACGTGTAGCTGAGGTATGTGGTCTACAGGTAGAAAACTTGTAGCTGAGGTCTACAGTTAGAAAACTGTAGCTGAGGTCTACAGTTAAAAACTTGTAGCTGAAGTCTACAGTTAGAAAATTTGTAGCTGAGGTATGTGGTCTACAGTTAGAAAACTTGTAGCTGAGTTATGTGGTCTACAGTTAGAAAACCTGTAGCTGAGGTATGTGGTCTACAGTTAGAAAACTTGTAGCTGAGGCCTACAGTTAGAAAATTTGTAGCTGAGGTATGTCGTCTACAGTTAGAAAACTTGTAGATGAGGTATGTGGTCTACAGTTAGAAAACTTGTAGCTGAGTTATGTGGTCTACAGTTAGAAAACGTGTAGCTGAGGTATGTGGTCTACAGTTAGAAAACCTGTAGCTGAGGTCTACAGTTAGAAAATTTGTAGCTGAGTTATGTGGTCTACAGTTAGAAAACTTGTAGCTGAGGTATGTGGTCTACAGTTAGAAAACTTGTAGCTGAGGTCTACAGTTAGAAAATTTGTAGCTGAGGTATGTGGTCTACAGTTAGAAAACGTGTAGCTGAGGTATGTGGTCTACAGGTAGAAAACTTGTAGCTGAGGTCTACAGTTAGAAAACTTGTAGCTGTGGTCTACAGTTAGAAAACTTGTAGCTGAAGTCTACAGTTAGAAAATTTGTAGCTGAGGTATGTGGTCTACAGTTAGAAAACTTGTAGCTGAGTTATGTGGTCTACAGTTAGAAAACCTGTAGCTGAGGTATGTGGTCTACAGTTAGAAAATTTGTAGCTGAGGCCTACAGTTAGAAAATTTGTAGCTGAGGTATGTCGTCTATAGTTAGAAAACTTGTAGATGAGGTATGTGGTCTACAGTTAGAAAACTTGTAGCTGAGTTATGTGGTCTACAGTTAGAAAACGTGTAGCTGAGTTATGTGGTCTACAGTTAGAAAACTTGTAGTTGAGGTATGTGGTCTACAGTTAGAAAACTTGTAGCTGAGGTCTACAGTTAAAAAATTTGTAGCTGAGGTATGTGTTCTACAGTTAGAAAACTTGTAGCTGAGTTATGTCGTCTATAGTTAGAAAACTTGTAGATGAGGTATGTGGTCTACAGTTAGAAAACTTGTAGCTGAGTTATGTGGTCTACAGTTAGAAAACGTGTAGCTGAGTTATGTGGTCTACAGTTAGAAAACTTGTAGTTGAGGTATGTGGTCTACAGTTAGAAAACTTGTAGCTGAGGTCTACAGTTAAAAAATTTGTAGCTGAGGTATGTGTTCTACAGTTAGAAAACTTGTAGCTGAGTTATGTCGTCTATAGTTAGAAAACTTGTAGATGAGGTATGTGGTCTACAGTTAGAAAACTTGTAGCTGAGTTATGTGGTCTACAGTTAGAAAACGTGTAGCTGAGTTATGTGGTCTACAGTTAGAAAACTTGTAGTTGAGGTATGTGGTCTACAGTTAGAAACTTGTAGCTGAGGTATGTGGTCTACAGTTAGAAAACTTGTAGCTGAGTTATGTGGTCTACAGTTAGAAAACTTGTAGCTGAGTTATGTGGTCTACAGTTAGAAAACTTGTAGCTGAGGTATGTGTTCTACAGTTAGAAAACTTGTAGCTGAGTTATGTTGTCTACAGTTAGAAAACTTGTAGCTGAGGTCTACAGTTAGAAAACTTGTAGCTGAGTTATGTGGTCTACAGTTAGAAAACTTGTAGCTGAGGTATGTGGTCTACAGTTAGAAAATTTGTAGCTGAGGTATGTGGTCTACAGTTAGAAAACTTGTAGCTGAGTTATGTGGTCTACAGTTAGAAAACTTGTAGCTGAGGTCTACAGATAGAAAACTTGTAGCTGAGTTATGTGGTCTACAGTTAGAAAACTTGTAGCTGAGGTCTACAGTTAGAAAACTTGTAGCTGAGTTATGTGGTCTACAGTTAGAAAACTTGTAGCTGAGGTATGTGGTCTACAGTTAGAAAACTTCTAGCTGAGTTATGTGGTCTACAGTTAGAAAACTTGTAGCTGAGGTCTACAGTTAGAAAATTTGTAGCTGAGATATGTGGTCTACAGTTAGAAAACTTGTAGCTGAGGTATGTGGTCTACAGTTAAAAACTTGTAGCTGAGGTATGTGGTCTACAGTTAGAAAACTTGTAGCTGAGGTATGTGGTCTACAGGTAGAAAACTTGTAGCTGAGGTATGTGGTCTACAGTTAGAAAACCTGTAGCTGAGGTCTACAGTTAGAAAATTTGTAGCTGAGTTATGTGGTCTACAGTTAGAAAACTTGTAGCTGAGTTATGTGGTCTACAGGTAGAAAACTTGTAGCTGAGGTCTACAGTTAGAAAACTTGTAGCTGTGGTCTACAGTTAGAAAACTTGTAGCTGAGGTCTACAGTTAGAAAATTTGTAGCTGAGGTATGTGGTCTACAGTTAGAAAACTTGTACTGAGCTATGTGGTCTACAGTTAGAAAACTTGTAGCTGAGGTATGTGGTCTACAGTTAGAAAACTTGTAGCTGAGGTCTACAGTTAGAAAATGTGTAGCTGAGGTATGTGGTCTACAGTTAGTAAACTTGTAGCTGAGGTATGTGGTCTACAGTTAGAAAACTTGTAGCTGAGTTATGTGGTCTACAGTTAGAAAATTTGTAGCTGAGGTCTACAGTTAGAAAATTTGTAGCTGAGTTATGTGGTCTACAGTTAGAAAACTTGTAGCTGAGGTCTACAGTTAGAAAATTTGTAGCTGAGGTATGTGGTCTACAGTTAGAAATCTTGTAGCTGAGGTATGTGGTCTACAGTTAGAAAACTTGTAGCTGAGTTATGTGGTCTACAGGTAGAAAACTTGTTGCTGAGGTATGTGGTCTACAGTTAGAAAACATGTAGCTGAGGTATGTGGTCTACAGTTAGAAAACTTGTAGCTGAGGTACGTGGTCTACAGTTAGAAAATTTGTAGCTGAGGTATGTGGTCTACAGTTAGAAAACTTGTAGCTGAGGTATGTGGCCTACAGTTAGAAAACATGTAGTTGAGGTATGTGGTCTACAGTTAGAAAACCTGTAGCTGAGGTCTACAGTTAGAAAATTTGTAGCTGAGTTATGTGGTCTACAGTTAGAAAACTTGTAGCTGAGGTATGTGGTCTACAGTTAGAAAACATGTAGCTGAGGTCTACAGTTAGAAAATTTGTAGCTGAGGTATGGGTCTACAGTTAGAAAACGTGTAGCTGAGGTACGTGGTCTACAGTTAGAAAACTTGTAGCTGAGGTCTACAGTTAGAAAACTTGTAGCTGTGGTCTACAGTTAGAAAACTTGTTGCTGAAGTCTACAGTTAGAAAATTTGTAGCTGAGGTATGTGGTCTACAGTTAGAAAACTTGTAGCTGAGTTATGTGGTCTACAGTTAGAAAACCTGTAGCTGAGGTATGTGGTCTACAGTTAGAAAACTTGTAGCTGAGGCCTACAGTTAGAAAATTTGTAGCTGAGGTATGTCGTCTACAGTTAGAAAACTTGTAGATGAGGTATGTGGTCTACAGTTAGAAAACTTGTAGCTGAGTTATGTGGTCTACAGTTAGAAAACGTGTAACTGAGTTATGTGGTCTACAGTTAGAAAACTTGTAGCTGAGGTATGTGGTCTACAGTTAGAAAACTTGTAGCTGAGGTCTACAGTTAAAAAATTTGTAGCTGAGGTATGTGGTCTACAGTTAGAAAACTTGTAGCTGAGGTATGTGGTCTACAGTTAGAAAATTTGTAGCTGAGGTATGTGGTCTACAGTTAGAAAACTTGTAGCTGAGTTATGTGGTCTACAGTTAGAAAACCTGTAGCTGAGGTATGTGGTCTACAGTTAGAAAACTTGTAGCTGAGGCCTACAGTTAGAAAATTTGTAGCTGAGGTATGTCGTCTACAGTTAGAAAACTTGTAGATGAGGTATGTGGTCTACAGTTAGAAAACTTGTAGCTGAGTTATGTGGTCTACAGTTAGAAAACGTGTAGCTGAGTTATGTGGTCTACAGTTAGAAAACTTGTAGCTGAGTTATGTGGTCTACAGTTAGAAAACTTGTAGCTGAGGCCTACAGTTAGAAAATTTGTAGCTGAGGTATGTCGTCTACAGTTAGAAAACTTGTAGATGAGGTATGTGGTCTACAGTTAGAAAACTTGTAGCTGAGTTATGTGGTCTACAGTTAGAAAACGTGTAGCTGAGTTATGTGGTCTACAGTTAGAAAACTTGTAGCTGAGTTATGTGGTCTACAGTTAGAAAACTTGTAGCTGAGGTATGTGGTCTACAGTTAGAAAACTTGTAACTGAGGTCTACAGTTAGAAAATTTGTAGCTGAGGTATGTGGTCTACAGTTAGAAAACTTGTAGCCGAGGTATGTGGTCTACAGTTAGAAAACTTGTAGCTGAGGTATGTGGTCTACAGTTAGAAAACTTGTAGCTGAGTTATGTGGTCTACAGGTAGAAAACTTGTAGCTGAGGTATGTGGTCTACAGTTAGAAAATCTGTAGCTGAGGTCTACAGTTAGAAAATTTGTAGCTGAGTTATGTGGTCTACAGTTAGAAAACTTGTAGCTGAGTTATGTGGTCTACAGGTAGAAAACTTGTAGCTGAGGTCTACAGTTAGAAAACTTGTAGCTGAGGTCTACAGTTAGAAAATTTGTAGCTGAGGTATGTGGTCTACAGTTAGAAAACTTGTAGCTGAGTTATGTGATCTACAGTTAGAAAACTTGTAGCTGAGGTATGTGGTCTACAGTTAGAAAACTTGTAGCTGAGGTCTACAGTTAGAAAACTTGTAGCTGAGTTATGTGGTCTACAGTTAGAAAACTTGTAGCTGAGTTATGTGGTCTACAGTTAGAAAACTTGTAGCTGAGTTATGTGGTCTACAGTTAGAAAACTTGTAGCTGAGGTATGTGGTCTACAGTTAGAAAACTTGTAGCTGAGTTATGTGGTCTACAGATAGAAAACTTGTAGCTGAGTTATGTGGTCTACAGTTAGAAAACTTGTAGCTGAGGTATGTGGTCTACATTTAGAAAACCTGTAGCCTAGTTATGTGGTCTACAGTTAGAAAACTTGCAGCTGAGGTCTACAGGTAGAAAATTTGTAGCTGAGGTAAATGGTCTACAATCAAACAACTTGTAGCTGAGGTATGTGGTCTAGAATTACAAAACTTATAGTTGGTGTATGTGGTCTACAATTACAAATCTTGCCACTGTATAGAGTTTGGTAAAACAGCAGATTCATGAAGTAGTTCTAGTGATTCATTTCTATCTGTCTCTAGCGTCAGTTTATTTTTCATAACTTTTTTTCATGCAAACACTTGTACTGGCATCAGATTAAGTATGATACTGTTGACTCGGCATGGACTATGTTATATGGCAACGGCTGTTGTTATCAGTTACAGAGGCCTTATTTTTATTTGGGTGCTGTTATTAGATCCAGGGCCCGTATTGTATTCAGAGCCACGGACTATATTGTTGTCAGAGCCAGGCCCCGTATTGTATTCAGAGCCAGGGCCCGTATTGTATTCAGAGGCACGGACTATATTGTTGTCAGAGCCAGGGCCAGTATTGTATTCAGAGCCAGGCCCCGTATTGTATTCAGAGCCAGGCCCCGTATTGTAGTCAGACCCCGAGACTGTACTATCACATCCAGGGACTGATTGTTGTCAAAAGTCTGTACTGTTAGAGGACAAAGACTGTGTTGATATCAGGGCCAGATTCTCCACTATCGATAGAGCCATGACTATAATTTTGACAACGCCAGCGAGCCACAAGCGACCAAGACCCTCTCTAGTACTCCAGAACGACTCATAATATATACAGGCCTCATATGTACGTCGCTGGGCTTGCTAACCTGATAGTGCCGGGTTCACGTCCCAGCAGTGAGATTCTTTTCTGGTACACACCGAAGAAGCCCCCGGGGGTCACCCAGAATCGGAAAATGGGCCCCAGAGAAATCTGGGAAGGTAAAGGGGCCAGGCATGATAGTGACCACACCAGACTTTCGTGTGCCGTGTTCCCCAGTCTGCCTCAATGGCCTGGAAACAGATACTTTGACCTGATTTACCTTCGTCAGCCTGGTCATCCAGGTAAGAATGAACATATTCCGTCTGGTGGTGGAGCTAACAAAGCTCTCCGTTTTATAGCACTTCAAGAAAGCTGATATTACCAGTGCAGCCCATTCCTAAACCGACTCCTTTGAAGATCTTCACGGCTCTTTCAGCTGCGAAAAATCCAGTTTGCAATTATACGGAGATATTCATCGGCCAATTCCAGTATCTTGGCATGTGCTCTCCATTTTCTCACCATATTGCGTCATCAATTTGCTCTACATTTTCTCACCATATTGCGTCATCAATTTGCTCTACATTTTCTCACCATATTGCGTCATCAATTTGCTCTACATTTTCTCACCATATTGCGTCATCAATTTGCTCTACATTTTCTCACCATATTGCGTCATCAATTTGCTCTACATTTTCTCACCATATTGCGTCATCAATTTGCTCTCCATTTTCTCACCATATTGCGTCATCAATTTGCTCTACATTTTCTCACCATATTGCGTCATCAATTTGCTCTACATTTTCTCAACATTTTGCGTCATCAATTTATTTTCCATATTCTCGACATATATTTTGCTCTCCATGTTCTCAACATCTTGTGACATCTCTCGACTAATTACGACTTCATCTTTTTGTAGTTTCCAGATAAGTCTGGATATTGTAACAGATAAAATGTAATGTTTGTTTCGTTTCATCTCCTCTTTTGTTTTTAAACATTGTGAATTTTTCATTAGCTTTTTTGTTGTTGTTGTTGTCCACATGTATAAGTGAAGATACGGGACCTGGAGCTTATTTTCTGGTTTGTTTGTTTTGGGCGCCTGGGTAGCACAGCATCATCATCATCAGGTGCCGTGCCGACTGGCGTTGGCTATTATGCTTCTCCAAACTACACGATCCTTCACGCAGGCCATCAGTTCAGTTGATGATCTCCTCTCACACCATCCCGTCAGACTGTCCAGTATCATTTCTCTTGGTCTTCCTCTTGATCTTCTTCCTTCTATTTTTCCTGTTGTTATATTCTCAGTGCCCCCTCTTCTCATTGCATGTCCTATGAAAGTACATTGTCTCTTTCTTATCTTTTTGACAAGGTTTTTTGTCTCTCCAGCTCTTCTCATACATTCTTCATTAGTTATTTTTGCTGTCCAGGGGATTCGCAACATTCTTCTAATAAGCCACATTTCTGAGCCAGGCCCCGTATTGTATTCAGAGCCAGGCCCCGTATTGTAGTCAGACCCCGAGACTGTACTATCACATCCAGGGACTGATTGTTGTCAAAAGTCTGTACTGTTAGAGGACAAAGACTGTGTTGATATCAGGGCCAGATTCTCCACTATCGATAGAGCCATGACTATAATTTTGACAACGCCAGCGAGCCACAAGCGACCAAGACCCTCTCTAGTACTCCAGAACGACTCATAATATATACAGGCCTCATATGTACGTCGCTGGGCTTGCTAACCTGATAGTGCCGGGTTCACGTCCCAGCAGTGAGATTCTTTTCTGGTACACACCGAAGAAGCCCCCGGGGGTCACCCAGAATCGGAAAATGGGCCCCAGAGAAATCTGGGAAGGTAAAGGGGCCAGGCATGATAGTGACCACACCAGACTTTCGTGTGCCGTGTTCCCCAGTCTGCCTCAATGGCCTGGAAACAGATACTTTGACCTGATTTACCTTCGTCAGCCTGGTCATCCAGGTAAGAATGAACATATTCCGTCTGGTGGTGGAGCTAACAAAGCTCTCCGTTTTATAGCACTTCAAGAAAGCTGATATTACCAGTGCAGCCCATTCCTAAACCGACTCCTTTGAAGATCTTCACGGCTCTTTCAGCTGCGAAAAATCCAGTTTGCAATTATACGGAGATATTCATCGGCCAATTCCAGTATCTTGGCATGTGCTCTCCATTTTCTCACCATATTGCGTCATCAATTTGCTCTACATTTTCTCACCATATTGCGTCATCAATTTGCTCTACATTTTCTCACCATATTGCGTCATCAATTTGCTCTACATTTTCTCACCATATTGCGTCATCAATTTGCTCTACATTTTCTCACCATATTGCGTCATCAATTTGCTCTACATTTTCTCACCATATTGCGTCATCAATTTGCTCTCCATTTTCTCACCATATTGCGTCATCAATTTGCTCTACATTTTCTCACCATATTGCGTCATCAATTTGCTCTACATTTTCTCAACATTTTGCGTCATCAATTTATTTTCCATATTCTCGACATATATTTTGCTCTCCATGTTCTCAACATCTTGTGACATCTCTCGACTAATTACGACTTCATCTTTTTGTAGTTTCCAGATAAGTCTGGATATTGTAACAGATAAAATGTAATGTTTGTTTCGTTTCATCTCCTCTTTTGTTTTTAAACATTGTGAATTTTTCATTAGCTTTTTTGTTGTTGTTGTTGTCCACATGTATAAGTGAAGATACGGGACCTGGAGCTTATTTTCTGGTTTGTTTGTTTTGGGCGCCTGGGTAGCACAGCATCATCATCATCAGGTGCCGTGCCGACTGGCGTTGGCTATTATGCTTCTCCAAACTACACGATCCTTCACGCAGGCCATCAGTTCAGTTGATGATCTCCTCTCACACCATCCCGTCAGACTGTCCAGTATCATTTCTCTTGGTCTTCCTCTTGATCTTCTTCCTTCTATTTTTCCTGTTGTTATATTCTCAGTGCCCCCTCTTCTCATTGCATGTCCTATGAAAGTACATTGTCTCTTTCTTATCTTTTTGACAAGGTTTTTTGTCTCTCCAGCTCTTCTCATACATTCTTCATTAGTTATTTTTGCTGTCCAGGGGATTCGCAACATTCTTCTAATAAGCCACATTTCTGATGCTTCCAATGATTTTTGTGCAGACTTGCCTATTGTCCATGATTCACTTCCATATAACAAGATAGGTTCAATATAGCATTTTAGGACTCGTTTTCTAACATTCATTGATAAAGATGTGTTAGCTAATATGTTTCTCATTCTCTGAAATGCAGTCTTTGCATAGGATAGCACAGCAGCTAGGCGAATTGTATTTCGTGGGGGGATGGCCGGTCTTTGGAATCCGATTCAGGTGTTGATAACAAGGTGACTGGATCATTGTGGGAGCTGGCCAGGTAAAGGCGGCCAGGCGTGATGCTGAGCAGCCAGGTTATCCTCTAGGGCGCCGACCAGGTGAAGGAAAATAATGAGCGCTAACTCTCAGGTGACTGCTCAACATGGCGGGATTTTTACCTTCAGTTTCTTGTATCTTCACTGCCATGTAGAAGAAAGATAATGTAATGTATGACTCATTGTAGTGCATGAGGTAATGTAATGTAATGTAAACTATAGAGAGAGGCATGCGGTCGTTTTTCAGTAAAAGAAGCGGCCCTGACGAACAATAACAAAAAGTGTTCGTATGTGGTTGGTGTTGTTTGGAGAGAGATAAGAGAAATAACGACTGTGATAAAACTGGTTCTAGTAATAAAGATAGAAGGAGGTATATGGTTCAGTTTTACAAAAAAGACAGACAGACAGACCATCGACCGACCAACAGACAGACAGACCACCGATAGACCGACGACAGACAGACAGACCACCGATAGACCGACGACAGACAGACCACCGATAGACCGACGACAGACAGACAGACCACCGAGAGACCAACGACAGACACACGGACAAACAGATAGAGTGAGGAAAGTGGGCAGAAATAAGAGTGACAGAAAATAAGATGAGAAGATATAACGAAAAACATACAACTGTCCAATATTTCGAAACGCCTTTGCCATTGATCACATGCAAAAATAATACAACAGGACAAAAAGAAACACGAGCTATTGATGAAATATTAAACACATAGCTCTTCTGTTATCCTGTTATCAGTGCCTTCTGTAGCGCACAATATGAGAAGCAGTAACTCGGTGGGATCTTGTAAAACTGTCATCTTTATCTGTAATTCAAATTTTGTGCCTATATGATATTGTTTATGATGGCATCCTTTCATGTTTTTTTACTTAATGTGATCATGTGACATAGTCACTGTGTAATTACTGATCACTTAACAGAATCAAATTTAAGTGGTCAAACTGCTGTAGATTGGATATTGTTGCAATGACAAAGTCAGGGTGCTTTCTCCAATGCTTGACTTCTGCAGCTAAGCTATACATGAGGCATCTTGCAGCAAGCAAAAATTGTTTTCTGAATAGTCCCGAAAATTGTGTTTAGTAGATAGTCATTTATAATGGATGTAGTTACTTCTGTACTGAGTGAATGTTTAAGAGCGAAACATAAATGTTATATTTTATTTTATGTCTCTCAGCTTCAATGTTAGTTATGTTTGTTTTATGAACAGCATATTTGTAGAATGTCTGGAATAGAGTGAAAGATGTATGATAAAAGGCAGAATGTCAGACGGGCCTGCGTGCCCAATTTTTAACCCTTTTGAAATAAAGATCAATCAATCAATCAATCAATCAATCAATCAATCAATCCTCCATGTAAGAAAAACGGGCACAAAATGCGCCCAGACAGACATAAGTAAGCACAAAGTAGAAGCAGGCCATTTGGTGAGAAATTAGATAACGAGGCAATGGCAAAGGGTACCACAAGACAAACAACATGGCGTCATGCCCAAAAAAGCAAAACAAAAAAATTTAAAAAGAACTATGACCCAAACAAAAGCACCATATTGCGTCATCAATTTGCTCTACATTTTCTCACCATATTGCGTCATCAATTTGCTCTACATTTTCTCAACATTTTGCGTCATCAATTTATTTTCCATATTCTCGACATATATTTTGCTCTCCATGTTCTCAACATCTTGTGACATCTCTCGACTAATTACGACTTCATCTTTTTGTAGTTTCCAGATAAGTCTGGATATTGTAACAGATAAAATGTAATGTTTGTTTCGTTTCATCTCCTCTTTTGTTTTTAAACATTGTGAATTTTTCATTAGCTTTTTTGTTGTTGTTGTTGTCCACATGTATAAGTGAAGATACGGGACCTGGAGCTTATTTTCTGGTTTGTTTGTTTTGGGCGCCTGGGTAGCACAGCATCATCATCATCAGGTGCCGTGCCGACTGGCGTTGGCTATTATGCTTCTCCAAACTACACGATCCTTCACGCAGGCCATCAGTTCAGTTGATGATCTCCTCTCACACCATCCCGTCAGACTGTCCAGTATCATTTCTCTTGGTCTTCCTCTTGATCTTCTTCCTTCTATTTTTCCTGTTGTTATATTCTCAGTGCCCCCTCTTCTCATTGCATGTCCTATGAAAGTACATTGTCTCTTTCTTATCTTTTTGACAAGGTTTTTTGTCTCTCCAGCTCTTCTCATACATTCTTCATTAGTTATTTTTGCTGTCCAGGGGATTCGCAACATTCTTCTAATAAGCCACATTTCTGATGCTTCCAATGATTTTTGTGCAGACTTGCCTATTGTCCATGATTCACTTCCATATAACAAGATAGGTTCAATATAGCATTTTAGGACTCGTTTTCTAACATTCATTGATAAAGATGTGTTAGCTAATATGTTTCTCATTCTCTGAAATGCAGTCTTTGCATAGGATAGCACAGCAGCTAGGCGAATTGTATTTCGTGGGGGGATGGCCGGTCTTTGGAATCCGATTCAGGTGTTGATAACAAGGTGACTGGATCATTGTGGGAGCTGGCCAGGTAAAGGCGGCCAGGCGTGATGCTGAGCAGCCAGGTTATCCTCTAGGGCGCCGACCAGGTGAAGGAAAATAATGAGCGCTAACTCTCAGGTGACTGCTCAACATGGCGGGATTTTTACCTTCAGTTTCTTGTATCTTCACTGCCATGTAGAAGAAAGATAATGTAATGTATGACTCATTGTAGTGCATGAGGTAATGTAATGTAAATGTAAACTATAGAGAGAGGCATGCGGTCGTTTTTCAGTAAAAGAAGCGGCCCTGACGAACAATAACAAAAAGTGTTCGTATGTGGTTGGTGTTGTTTGGAGAGAGATAAGAGAAATAACGACTGTGATAAAACTGGTTCTAGTAATAAAGATAGAAGGAGGTATATGGTTCAGTTTTACAAAAAAGACAGACAGACAGACCATCGACCGACCAACAGACAGACAGACCACCGATAGACCGACGACAGACAGACAGACCACCGATAGACCGACGACAGACAGACCACCGATAGACCGACGACAGACAGACAGACCACCGAGAGACCAACGACAGACACACGGACAAACAGATAGAGTGAGGAAAGTGGGCAGAAATAAGAGTGACAGAAAATAAGATGAGAAGATATAAACGAAAAACATACAACTGTCCAATATTTCGAAACGCCTTTGCCATTGATCACATGCAAAAATAATACAACAGGACAAAAAGAAACACGAGCTATTGATGAAATATTAAACACATAGCTCTTCTGTTATCCTGTTATCAGTGCCTTCTGTAGCGCACAATATGAGAAGCAGTAACTCGGTGGGATCTTGTAAAACTGTCATCTTTATCTGTAATTCAAATTTTGTGCCTATATGATATTGTTTATGATGGCATCCTTTCATGTTTTTTTACTTAATGTGATCATGTGACATAGTCACTGTGTAATTACTGATCACTTAACAGAATCAAATTTAAGTGGTCAAACTGCTGTAGATTGGATATTGTTGCAATGACAAAGTCAGGGTGCTTTCTCCAATGCTTGACTTCTGCAGCTAAGCTATACATGAGGCATCTTGCAGCAAGCAAAAATTGTTTTCTGAATAGTCCCGAAAATTGTGTTTAGTAGATAGTCATTTATAATGGATGTAGTTACTTCTGTACTGAGTGAATGTTTAAGAGCGAAACATAAATGTTATATTTTATTTTATGTCTCTCAGCTTCAATGTTAGTTATGTTTGTTTTATGAACAGCATATTTGTAGAATGTCTGGAATAGAGTGAAAGATGTATGATAAAAGGCAGAATGTCAGACGGGCCTGCGTGCCCAATTTTTAACCCTTTTGAAATAAAGATCAATCAATCAATCAATCAATCAATCAATCAATCAATCAATCCTCCATGTAAGAAAAACGGGCACAAAATGCGCCCAGACAGACATAAGTAAGCACAAAGTAGAAGCAGGCCATTTGGTGAGAAATTAGATAACGAGGCAATGGCAAAGGGTACCACAAGACAAACAACATGGCGTCATGCCCAAAAAAGCAAAACAAAAAAATTTAAAAAGAACTATGACCCAAACAAAAGCAGTTCAGATGACGCAGATAATAAAAATGAGAAAACAGTATTGGGAGGAGTGAATGAAGGAAGGAAGGAAGGATCAGAATGAACAGAGATCACTGAGAGGACAAGATTACCCGGTTAGGATGCTTAGACAAGGAGGCTATCAAAGCCCTCTAGCGGGTAGAGAATACGGCTAAAAAGGGTTAGAGAACAAGGATAGAAAGGGTTAGAGAATACGGCTAAAAAAGGGTTAGAGAACAAGGATAGAAAGGGTTAGAGAATACGGCTAAAAAGGGTTAGAGAACAAGGATAGAAAGGGTTAGAGAATACGGCTAAAAAGGGTTAGAGAACAAGGATAGAAAGGGTTAGAGAATAAAGCTAGAAAGGGCTAATGAAAAGATCAGAAAGGGTTAGAGAATAAAGAGTTAGAGAATAAGGCCAGAAATGGTTAGAGAATAAGGCTAGAAAGGGCTAATGAAAAGATCAGAAAGGGTTAGAGAATAAAGAGTTAGAGAATAAGGCCAGAAATGGTTAGAGAATAAGGCTAGAAAGGGTTAGAGAATAAGGCTAGAAAGGGTTAGAGAATAAGGCTAGAAATAGCTAGAGAATAAGGCTAGGAAGGGTTAGAGAATAAGGCTAGAAAGGGTTAGAGAATAAGGCTAGAAAGGGTTAGAGAATAAGGCTCGAAAGGGTTAGAGAATAAGGCTAGAAAAGGCTAGACAATAAGGCCAGAAAGGGTTAGAGAATAAGGCTAGAAAGAGCTAGAGAATAATACAACAGGACAAAAAGAAACACGAGCTATTGATGAAATATTAAACACATAGCTCTTCTGTTATCCTGTTATCAGTGCCTTCTGTAGCGCACAATATGAGAAGCAGTAACTCGGTGGGATCTTGTAAAACTGTCATCTTTATCTGTAATTCAAATTTTGTGCCTATATGATATTGTTTATGATGGCATCCTTTCATGTTTTTTACTTAATGTGATCATGTGACATAGTCACTGTGTAATTACTGATCACTTAACAGAATCAAATTTAAGTGGTCAAACTGCTGTAGATTGGATATTGTTGCAATGACAAAGTCAGGGTGCTTTCTCCAATGCTTGACTTCTGCAGCTAAGCTATACATGAGGCATCTTGCAGCAAGCAAAAATTGTTTTCTGAATAGTCCCGAAAATTGTGTTTAGTAGATAGTCATTTATAATGGATGTAGTTACTTCTGTACTGAGTGAATGTTTAAGAGCGAAACATAAATGTTATATTTTATTTTATGTCTCTCAGCTTCAATGTTAGTTATGTTTGTTTTATGAACAGCATATTTGTAGAATGTCTGGAATAGAGTGAAAGATGTATGATAAAAGGCAGAATGTCAGACGGGCCTGCGTGCCCAATTTTTAACCCTTTTGAAATAAAGATCAATCAATCAATCAATCAATCAATCAATCAATCAATCAATCCTCCATGTAAGAAAAACGGGCACAAAATGCGCCCAGACAGACATAAGTAAGCACAAAGTAGAAGCAGGCCATTTGGTGAGAAATTAGATAACGAGGCAATGGCAAAGGGTACCACAAGACAAACAACATGGCGTCATGCCCAAAAAAGCAAAACAAAAAAATTTAAAAAGAACTATGACCCAAACAAAAGCAGTTCAGATGACGCAGATAATAAAAATGAGAAAACAGTATTGGGAGGAGTGAATGAAGGAAGGAAGGAAGGATCAGAATGAACAGAGATCACTGAGAGGACAAGATTACCCGGTTAGGATGCTTAGACAAGGAGGCTATCAAAGCCCTCTAGCGGGTAGAGAATACGGCTAAAAAGGGTTAGAGAACAAGGATAGAAAGGGTTAGAGAATACGGCTAAAAAAGGGTTAGAGAACAAGGATAGAAAGGGTTAGAGAATACGGCTAAAAAGGGTTAGAGAACAAGGATAGAAAGGGTTAGAGAATACGGCTAAAAAGGGTTAGAGAACAAGGATAGAAAGGGTTAGAGAATAAAGCTAGAAAGGGCTAATGAAAAGATCAGAAAGGGTTAGAGAATAAAGAGTTAGAGAATAAGGCCAGAAATGGTTAGAGAATAAGGCTAGAAAGGGCTAATGAAAAGATCAGAAAGGGTTAGAGAATAAAGAGTTAGAGAATAAAGCTAGAAAGAGTTAGAGAATAAAGCTAGAAAGGTTTAGAGAATAAGGCTAGAAAGGGTCAGAGAATAAAGCTAGAAATAGCTAGAGAATAAGGCTAGGAAGGGTTAGAGAATAGGCTAGAAAGGGATAGAGAATAGGCTAGAAAGGGTTAGAGAATAAGGCTCGAAAGGGTTAGAGAATAAGGCTAGAAAAGGTCAGAGAATAAGGCTAGAAAGGGATAGAGAATAGGCTAGAAAGGGTCAGAGAATAAGGCTAGAAAGGGATAGAGAATAAGGCTAGAAAGGGTCAGAGAATAAAGCTAGAAATGGCTAGAGGAAAAGGCTAGAAAAGACTACATAATAAGGCTAGAAAAAGCTAGAGAAAAGGGACAGAAAAGCTAGAGAACAAGGCTAAAAAAAAGCTAGAGAAAAAGAACAGAAAAACCTGGAGAAAGAAGCTAGAAAAGGCTAGAGAAAGAGGCTAGAAAGGGCTAGAGAATAAGGTTAGAAAGGGTTAGAGAATAAAGCTAGAAAGGGCTAGAGAAAAAGGCTAGAAAGGATCAGAGAATAAGGCTGCAAAGGGCTAGAGAATAAGGCTACAAAGGGCTAGAGAATATGGCTAGAAAGGGCTAGAGAATATGGCTAGAAAAGGTCAGAGAATAAGGCTAGAAAAGGATAGAGAATAGGGCTAGAAATGGCTAGAGAATAAGGCTAGAAAAGGATAGAGAATAAGGCTAGAAAAGGTCAGAGAATAAGGCTAGAAAGGGATAGAGAATAAGGCTAGAAAAGGTCAGAGAATAAGGCTAGAAAGGGATAGAGAATAAGGCTAGAAAGGGTCAGAGAATAAGGCTAGAAAGGGATAGAGAATAAGGCTAGAAAGGGTCAGAGAATAAGGCTAGAAAGGGTTAGAGAATAAAGCTAGAAAGGGTCAGAGAATAAGGCTAGAAAGGGTCAGAGAATAAGGCTAGAAAGTGCTGTAAAATAAACCTTAAATCGTCCCCAGAGAGAATGAGAAAAGTCAGCGGAGTGAATGTAGCTAAGACAAGAAAGCCGGCCATCAAACACAGAAATAGAAAGAGACAGCAAACAGGTAGGGAGAAAAAAACCCAGTAAAGAATCTCAGAGAAATCTGAACTTATTGTTCCGTCTATCAGAGCGGAAACGGCCGGCCTGGAACTAGCAGTTGGAAAGAAGATTCCTGGAACTAGCAGTTGGAAAGAAGATTCCTGGAACTAGCAGTTGAAAAGTAGATTCATCTTTTATCGAAGATTAAAACAGAATTAAAACAAAATGAAGGATCAAGATTTGCCTGTTCAGCGTAGCTTACAGAGAAGCTGACCCGGTCTTCTCTGATCATGTTTGGCTGTATCTGATATGTCACAGTATGAAAAAACTTTATCGTATGTTACAGTTATGTGGTTATGTTTTTTTTTTCTTGAATATATGGGTAAGAGGTTTTATGTAAAAAGTTGTTCAGTTCATTTTAAGTGCTGCTCTTGAAATGATTGTAATAAGAATGCTGTACTCATGCGGAATGATTGGATTGTAATCAGAATTTTGAAATGAAGGGCGGAATGTCAGACAGGCCTGCCAGCATTGTTCTACAAAGATATCAATCATTTCTGCCAGCATTGTTCTACAAAGATATCAATCATTTCTGCCAGCATTGTTCTACAAAGATACCAATCATTTTCTGCTCTGTTTCGAATGTCTTTGTCTGTTCTCGTGGCTCTGTTTCGAGTGTCTTTGTCTGTTCTCGTGGCTCTGTTTCGAGTGTCTTTGTCTGTTCTCGTGGCTCTGTTTCGAGTGTCTTTGTCTGTTCTCGTGGCTCTGTTTCGAGTGTCTTTGTCTGTTCTTGTGGCTCTGTTTCGAGTGTCTTTGTCTGTTCTCTTGGCTCTGTTTCGAGTGTCTTTGTCTGTTCTCGTGGCTCTGTTTCGAGTGTCTTTGTCTGTTCTCGTGGCTCTGTTTCGAGTGTCTTTGTCTGTTCTCGTGGCTCTGTTTCGAGTGTCTTTGTCTGTTCTCGCGATGAGTACAAGGCAAGAAACTCTCCCTCTCCCACATCACGGAACAACTTACACAGCTCATCAGAGGAGTGCATCCCCTTTCCTCCAATCCCACTACCCCCAAACCAGCAACTCTCACAGAAACACATATTTGGATTTTAAAACCTTCTGATGGCTTGAGTAAAGTGGGTCCCTCGGGTCATAATGCCTTCCAGAGTAAAGTGTTGGTTTTAAACATCTTTACTGGTCAGGAACCACTGCTCCAACATTCATATAACAAAGTTTCTACCTTATAAGCTAGCGTCAGGGTTCGCGAGCCATAGCTGACAAGTTGGCGTCAGGGTTGGTGAGCCATAGCTGACAAGTTGCCATCAGGGTTGGTGAGCCATAGCTGACAAATTGCCATCAGGGTTGGTGAGCCATAGCTGACAAGTTGGCATCAGGGTTGGTGAGTCATAGCTGACAGGTTGCCATCAGGGTTGGTGAGCCATAGCTGACAAATTGGCATCAGGGTTGGTGAGTCATAGCTGACAAATTGGCATCAGGGTTGGTGAGCCATAGCTGACAAATTGGCATCAGGGTTGGTGAGCCATAGCTGACAAATTGGCATCAGGGTTGGTGAGCCATAGCTGACAAATTGGCATCAGGGTTGGTGAGTCATAGCTGACAAATTGGCATCAGGGTTGGTGAGCCACAGCTGACAAGTTGGCACCAGGGTTGGTGAGTCATAATCAGTCGAGACCCTCTCACAGCTCTCAGTTGATACCCCCAGTAGCAAGCATAACCTGGCTAACGGGGCAGGGATCACCAATGTCCCCATGGTGGTGGAGTCCGCTGAAGAAGTACTGCACGTCCCCTGCTTGTTTATCTCCACTCAGAGGCTGAGAAAGTGGCCGCTCCTAGTCTTGTACGAGGCTGTGACATCTTCAACCCATCGGTTGTAAAGAACATCAGCTAGCAGTTCCAGTGAGAAGAAGAAGAAGAGAAGAAGAAGAAGAAGAAGAAGAAGACCAATGTTCCTTTTGACGTACCAGACTAGGTCCCAACTATTTCTAAAGTCTGTTTGGATCTATAAAAGCCTTCATGTCTAGTACAAGATTGTTATATGTTGTTGGTGGTGTTGATGATGATGATGTTGCTGTAGGACCTCCGTGTCATTACCAACAGTTGTTTATAGCACCTGATGCGGTCATAAAGACACCGTAACTCTTGCATGGAGAAGGCTGGAAGTAGGTTTTAGGGATTTTCGACATTTCAGAGATGGCCTACAGAACAGACATCTCTACAGGGTGTGGCACCCTCTAGAACACCTAGATCTCTACAAGCTGTGCCATCTAATAGAACACCTAGATCTTTACAAGTTTTGTCAATCTCTAGAACACCTAGATCTCTACAAGCTGTGCCACCTAATAGAACACCTAGATCTGTACAAGCTTTATCAATCTCTAGAACACCTAGATCTCTACAAGCTGTGCCACCTAATAGAACACCTAGATCTCTACAAGCTTTGTCAATCTCTAGAACACCTAGATCTCTACAAGCTGTGCCACCTAATAGAACACCTAGATCTTTACAAGCTTTGTCAATCTCTAGAACACCTAGATCTCTACAGGCTGTGGCACCTTCTAGAACACCTAGATCTCTACAGGCTGTGCCATCTTCTAGAACACTTAGATCTTTACAAACTGTGGCACCCTCTAGAACATCTAGATCTCTACAGGCTGTGCCACCTTCTAGAACACATAGATCTCTACAAGCTTTGTCAATCTCTAGAACACCTAGATCTCTACAGGCTGTGCCACCTTCTAGAACACATAGATCTCTACGATAAAGTAGTAAAACAGCCTGTTTCACGGAAGGCATTTTGAAGCTCAAGTGAGAGTGTCTTTGCTGCGTGTGTGTGCCCGAACCTAACTTTGCGTTGTCTCAACATCAGCGTCCAGTACATACTTTGCTTTAAATATATCAGAACTTCTACGCAATAGTTTACTATAAACAAAATTATACGAGGACTTCTACGCAATAGTTTACTATAAACAAAATTATACGAGGACTTCTACGCAATAGTTTACTATAAACAAAATTATACGAGGACTTCTACGCAATGGTTTACTATAAACAAAATTATACGAGGACTTCTACGCAATAGTTTACTATAAACAAAATTATACGAGGACTTCTAAAGCAAGCTTACTATTAATATGAGAGAACTTCTACACCAAAGTTTACTATAAATATAAATACTGGAGTACTTCTACGCCAGTGTTTACTATCAGCAAAAATATACCAGAACATCTTCACTAGAGTTTACTATAAACAAAAATATACGAGAACTTCTAAACCAAAGTTTATTTTAAACATAAATATTGGAGTACTTCTACACCAAAGTTTACTGTAAACCTATATATACTTCTATATACAGAGGTTTAAAATGAAACAAATATATATCGATTCTGAGGTTTATTATAAATATACTTTCATAGTAAGACATTCTATAAACATAAATATACTTTCACATCATACAGAATGTTTATCATAAACATAAAAATACTTGTATCCAATACGATAACGGTGACAATCTTAATCAGAAACGAGAGAACTCTGTGTAAAATATCAACAAGCTGCAAGTCGGAAGAAAGACTACATTTTGTGACATTAATTACTTATTGATTGGTGTGACATTTCAGAAATGTATTCACTGGAGCCAAGAGTTACGATGGCTGACATTTGTATAAAGTAGACTTGGACAAACAACTGATGAAAAGAAACAGAAGTTTGTTTTTTTTTTAATTGGAAGAGAAAGAAAAGTTAGAATATGATAAATACAGATAAGGTGGAAGATACCACAAGCACTGTGGTAAGACTGGTTCTAGTGATAAAGAAGATGGAGGTGCATGGTTCGGTTTTACAAAAAAGATAGAAAGAGTGAGAAAAATGGACACAGACAAGAATGACAGAAAGTAGCTATGAATGTACAACCATTCAATATTTCGGCAAAAGCCATTTTCACGGATCAACTTGACCTTCGATCACTTACATAAAATTAAAGGAGATTTTTTGATGGCCCCACGGGCATGTGTATCCTGGGACCCTGTGTTATACGATGGCCCCACGGGCATGTGTATCCTGGGGCCCTGTGTTATACGATGGCCCCACGGGCATGTGTATCCTGGGACCTTGTGTTATACGATGGCCCCACGGGCATGTGTATTCTGGGACCCTGTGTTATACGATGGCCCCACGGGCATGTGTATCCTGGGACCCTGTGTTATACTATGGCCCCACGAGCATACAGTCAGAGAAGGGCACGTGTATCCGGAGGTCCTGTGTTATACGGTGGCCCCAAGGGCATGTGTTTCCTGTGACCCTGTATTATACGGTGGCCCCAAGGGCATGTGTTTCCTGGGACCCTGTGTTATACGGTGGCCCCAAGGGCATGTGTTTCCTGGGACCCTGTGTTATACGGTGGCCCCAAGGGCATGTGTTTCCTGGGGCCCTGTGTTATACGATGGCCCCACGGGCATGTGTTTCCTGGGACCCTGTGTTATACGATGGCCCCACGGGCATGTGTATCCTGGGACACTGTGTTATACGGTGGCCCCAAGGGCATGTATTTCGTGGGACCCTGTGTTATACGATGGCCCCACGGGCATGTGTATCCTGGGACCCTGTGTTATACGATGGCCCCACGAGCATACAGTCAGAGAAGGGCACGTGTATCCGGAGGTCCTGTGTTATACGGTGGCCCCAAGGGCATGTGTTTCCTGGGACCCTGTGTTATACGGTGGCCCCAAGGGCATGTGTTTCCTGGGACCCTGTGTTATACGGTGGCCCCACGGGCATGTGTTTCCTGGGACCCTGTGTTATACGATGGCCCCACGGGCATGTGTATCCTGGGACACTGTGTTATACGGTGGCCCCAAGGGCATGTGTTTCCTGGGACCCTGTGTTATACGATGGCCCCACGGGCATGTGTATCCTGGGGCCCTGTGTTATACGATGGTCCCACGAGCATACAGTCAGAGAAGGGCACGTGTATCCGGGGGTCCTGTGTTATACGGTGGCCCCAAGGGCATACCGTTAGAGAAGGACACGAGTGTCCGGAGGTCCTGTGTTATACGGTGGCCCCAAGGGCATACCGTTAGAGAAGGACACGAGTGTCCGGAGGTCCTGTGTTATACGGTGGCCCCAAGGGCATACCGTTAGAGAAGGACACGAGTGTCCGGAGGTCCTGTGTTATACGGTGGCCCCAAGGGCATACCGTTAGAGAAGGACACGAGTGTCCGGGAGGCCCTCTGTTATAAGGTCCCCTCACGGGCACACAGTCAGATAAGGGCACGTGTTTCCTGGGGCCCTGTGTTATACGGCGTCCCAAAAACAGGCTGATCTTTACTTAGCTTTTTTCATCAAAGTCTTATACTGTTGATGATGGGTAGTGGAGCCTGATGAGAGGAGGTTCTTGACATGAAATAAATGGAACCACAAGAAACCCTCATCCTTTTCTTTCAGCGTTGCTGTTCGTGACTCTGAAGTTATCGTCGACTCTAAGTACAACTTTAGTTGCTAGTCACTGAGAAATTATCAGCAACTAACCAGACAACAACAGCGAGTCACCAACAGCCGTCCACCAACAACCAAAAACCAAACAACAACAACAACCAGCCGCCAACAGTCAACCTCCAGCCACAAATCAACTACAGAAACTACACAATAAAATTATGCAGACAGAAAAAAAAACAGCAAAACAAGAGACAGACATTGCTGGAGATCTCATAAACATGTCTGGGTTTTTTAATCTAGGTTTTCTACGTTCTGTTGTCTGTTTTAAAATACTGATTATATCAGCAAAATACAGACAGACAGACAGACACAGAGACAGGCAGACAGAAAGATAGACAGAGACACAGACAGACAGACAGACAGGGACATATTAACAGACAGACACATACACAGACAGACACGCTCACATTTGTTATTTGTTTCAGAAATAAGAGCTAGTATCACTTTAGTTCACAACTATCACATTTACTCTTAAAACAATACTTTGTTTATGTATAGAAATCTCACGTGTTTTCAGAACATCACTTTGTTGGCAAATATTACTTTAGTATGCTGCAGTACTTTTTTTGTAAAATATAACTTTGGTTGGTAAGTATTACTTTAGATAAATGGTTTGAAAAGTTAGTAATACTCCCCCCCCCCCCCCGCCACCCCACGTCCCCAGGGTATTTTGAAGTTCTATGGAGTAGTAGAGGGTGGGGGTAGGGGTACATCAGAACGAACTAAATGGAAAACATTTAGGATTTGGGGGCCGCCAGGACGTGAGAGGCGAGGGGCCAGGTAGGACGTGGGAAATGAGGGCAGGTAGAACGTAGGAAGGGAGGGGGCAGGTATGACGTGGGAAGCTGGTGTGGCCAGGTATGACGTGGGAAGATGGTGTGGCCAGGTATGACGTGGGAAGATGGGGGGCCTAGCTAGGACGTGAGAAGCTAGGGGACAGGTAGAACATGAGAAGCTAGGGGGCAGATAGGACATGGTAAGCTGGGGGGAAGTTAGGACGGGGGAATAGAGGGGGCAGGTAGGACGTGGGAATCTAGGGGGATGTTAGGACGGGGGAAGAGGGGGCAGGTAGGACGTGGGAAGAGAGGGGGCAGGTAGGACGTAGGAGAGAGTAGGACGTGGGAAGAGAGGTAGGACGTGGGAAGAGAGGTAGGACGTGGGAAGAGAGGTAGGACGTGGGAAGAGAGGTAGGACGGGGGAAGAAAGGGGGCAGGTAGGACGTGGAAGAGAGGTAGGACGTGGGAAGGGAGGGGGAAGGTAAGACGTGGGAAGAGAGGAGGTAGGAAAGACGTTGGAAGAGAGGGGGCAGGTAAGACGTGGGAAGAAGGGGCAGGTAAGACGGGGGAAGAGAGAGGCAGGTAGGACTTGGGAAGAGCGAGGCAGGTAGGACGGGGGAAGAGAGGGGCAGGTAGAACGTGGGAAGAGAGGGGGCAGGTAGGACGTGGGAAGAGAGGGGGGAAGTGGGACGGGGGAAGAGAGGGGGCAGGTAGGACGTGGGAAGAGAGGGGGCAAGTGGGACGGGGGAAGAGAGGGGGGTAGGACGTGGGAAGAGGGGGTTAGGTAGGACGTGGGAAGAGAAGGGGCAGGTAGGACGTGGGAAGAGGGGGTTAGGTATGACGTGGGAAGAGAAGGGGCAGGTAGGACGTGGGAAGAGAGGGGCAGGTAGGACTTGAGAAGAGAGGGTGCAGGTAGGACGTGGGAAGAGAAGGGGCAGGTATGACGTGGGAAGAGAGGTAGGATGTGGGAAGAGAGGGGCAGGTAGGACTTGGGAAGAGAGGGGGTAGGTAGGATGTGGGAAGAGAGGGGACAGGTAGGACATGGGAAAAGAGGGGGCAGGTAGGACGTGGGAAAAGAGGGGGCAGGTAGGACATGGGAAAAGAGGGGGCAGGTAGGACATGGGAAAAGAGGGGGCAGGTAGGACGTGGGAAGAGAATGGGCAGGTAGGATGTGGGAAGCTAGGAGGCAAGTAGGATTTGGGAAGAGACAGGGCGGGGAGCACATGGGAAGAAAGAGGGAATGTAGGACCTGGAAGCTAGGGGGTAGGTAGGATGTGGGGAAACTACGGGACAGGTAGGATGTGGGAAGCTGGAGAGGGCAGGTAGGATGTGGGAAGCTGGGGAACAGATAGGATGTGGGAAGACAGGGGGTAGATACAACTTGGGAAGCTAGAGGGTAGGTAGGATGTTGGAAACTAGGGGACAGGTAGGATGTGGGAAGCTAGGAGGTAGGTAGGAAGTGGGAAGAGAGGGGGCCAGGTAGGACGCCGGAAGCTGGGGGGGGGGAGGGGCAGGTAGGGTGTGGGAAGCGAGGAGGGGGGCAGGTAGGACGTGGAAGGCAAATGGAGGGGGCAGTCTGAAAACGCTTTCAGAATGATCCTTTAATTCAAAGATTTAATGCACGGACCGGCAATATTTGTGAAAATTGTTTATTACCTTCTAGTAAGGCATTTCACTGTAGCCTTCTCAAATGTTTCATTAAATCTTTACCGTATTTTCTCCAATAAAAGCCCCCAGGATTGTCAGCCATTACCAGCCGCTGTCGAGAGTATAAATTACGGCCACGGGGGAACTGTTTCTGTGAGGGTATATGGTATCTAGGTTTAAATTGATAGATAATCCAAATGTCTACTGGATAATATTACTTTTTTTCCATTGAAAGGACATTTTTATGATTATCATTACTTTGTTGTTGTTGTTGTAAACCAGGCTTTTTCTATAAAGAATAAAGACAGAGAATTGAACTGAACTTTATTTGTAAAGAGTGAAGAACTGGGCATAAAGGGGCATCTGACGTTATGTCTTTTATGTTTTAGAATTTCCTTCTAACATAGTTACTGAACAGTAGTTTAGCACTAGTTTTACATATGTGTAGAAAGGGATGATAATATGAATTCTACAA
>CM019721.1:26331464-26351321 GCA_009760885.1 Achatina immaculata | reverse complement strand
AAACAACTCACAGTCTTTAAAATAGACAGTATGACACCATAGATAAACAACTCACAGTCTTTAAAATAGACAGTATGACACCATAGATAAACAACTCACAATCTTTAAAATAGACAGTATGACACCATAGATAAACAACTCACAATCTTTAAAATAGACAGTATGACACCATAGATAAACAACTCACAATCTTTAAAATAGACAGTATGACACCATAGATAAACAACTCACAATCTTTAAAATAGACAGTATGACATTATAGATAAACAACTCCCAAGATTAACTACTTGAGATAAAAGTCCAGGTTCTTATATATATATATATATATATATATATATTATATATATATATATGTATATGCAGGAAATTCTCTACTGTAGAGAGCAGAAAAACAACATAACTCCTTCAGATCATCAGAGGAAGTACCCCCCCCCCCTCAGGCAAGTGTTTCGGCCCTATTAAACTCCTGACACTCTAAAGGGGGTGGGACCCTCTGGGTCATGACTCATAGAGGTCTTGTGAGTTGTTGCTTTTTTTTTTCCTTTCCCGGTCCCGGGATTGAACCCATGATCTTCCAGTTGACACTGCACTTCTGAAATGAGTCTCTAGCGATTTAGCTACGGAGGACTGGTATTGGTTGTGGCAAATGAAATTACTTATGTTCCCAATGCTTGTTTCGCATACTCACTTCATTGAAGACCTCGTCCTTTGTTTTTCTGACCCGTCATTGAGAACCTCGACGTTTGTTTTTCTGACTCTTCATTGAAGAACTCGTCGTTTGTTTTTCTGACACGTCATTGAGAACCTCGTCGTTTGTTTTTCTGACGCGTCATTGAGAACTTCGTCGATTGTTTTTCTGACGCGTCATTGAGAACCTCGTCCTTTGTTTTTCTGACGCGTCATTGAGAACCTCGTCGTTTGTTCTTCTAGCTGCCCACATCTGTTCCCTCACTTTTCTTTATATTCTGTTTATTCATTATCCAAGTTTCACAAGCAATATTGGCCCTACAAAACGTTATATTACATACAGCAATATTGGCCCTACAAAACATTATATTACATACAGCAATATTGGCCATACAAAACATTATATTACATACAGCAGTATTGGCCCTACAACACATTATATTACATACAGCAGTATTGGCCCTACAAAACATAATATTACATACAGCAATATTGGCCCTACAAAACATTATATTACATACAGCAATATTAGCCTTACAAAACATTATATTACAAACAGCAATATTGGCCCTACAAAACATTATATTACATACAGCAATGTTGGCCCTACAAAACATTATATTACATACAGCAATATTGGCCCTACAAAACATTATATTACATACAGCAATGTTGGCCCTACAAAACATTATATTACATACAGCAATATTGGCCCTACAAAACATTATATTACATACAGCAATGTTGGCCCTACAAAACATTATATTACATACAGCAATATTGGCCCTACAAAACATTATATTACATACAGCAATATTGGCCCTACAAACACTGCTGGCGAGACTCTTCAAATGCCTCGCGTGGAGTGAAGCTCCTCCAGGTCAAGGAAGTAAATGCGGAAAAGAAATAAAGGTTGCTGTGCGGAGCCGATATGAAAAGGTTGTGGAAAGGATAAAGTGAAGTTTAATCGGTATGTCCAGTAGTATCGCTGCGAGAGCTATACATACCACGGCACCTCTGCTCTAGAGGCCGGCCACGTCCGAAATACACCTACACTGGTGAAATATGCCTAAACCGGCATGCACCAGGGGTGGAACTTGATGGTTAGACATGTCATGCCACCTCCGCTCTAGAGGTCGGTCACGCCTGAATTACACCCATACTGGTGAATTTTGCCTAAACCGGCTCACACCAGGGGTGAATCTTGAAAGCTATGCATGTCACAGTACCTCTGCTCTAGAGGTCGGTCACGTCCCAAACACACCCATCTCTCTCTCTCTCTGAACCTTAAGTGCCCAGGGCACATGGGGCTTCCGCAAGGGTTTTCCACAAATGCCTGTCTTTCGCCTTTTTTTCTGCTCTTGCCCAGGTGAGCCCTCTATTGCTCAACATCCTTTCTGTTGTTCTTCTCCATGTCTCTTTTGGTCTACCCTTACTTCTGCTCCCCTGTGGTGTCCATCTTAGTGCTATTTTTGGTAGTGAGTTGTCAGTCATTCGGAGCACATGTCCCAACCATCGCCAGCGTCTTTCCTCAATAATTGTTGTCAGTGGTTTCATCTGCATTTCTGCCAATAAGATGTTATTTCTTATGGTGTTTGGCCAAAATATTTTTTAATTCTACGTAAACATTTAGTCTGGAAAGAATTCAACTTGTTTTCTAAGGTTTTGGTGATTTTCCAGCATTCACTTCCATAGAGTAGTACACTTAGAACATTACTCTTAAATATCCTGATTTTCATATTTATGTTTAGTTTATTTGATTTCCATATATTGATGTTTAGTTCCGCTTTTGCTTCAGGTATATCTATTGCTTGTGCTGCTTGTGTTCTGTTTAGTAGGGTGTTAAAGTGTTCCCTCCATCTTTCAATTTTTTCTCTTTCTCCACTGACCAGTTGTCCATTTTGTGTTCTTACTGCACTTTCACATCTTGTATTGAAGTTACCTGTCATCTGCTTTGTGATTTTATATATGGTTTTCATGTCATTTGTATATGCTGCTTTCTCTGCTGTCTCTGCTAAGTTGTCATAATACTGACGTTTATCTTGACGGCATGATTCCTTCACTTCTTTGTCTTTTTGTGCATAATTACTTAAAACTCGTTCTTTAAGCCGTTGTGATTTGGTGTTCAGTAATTTTTTCTTGATTTCTTTTCTTTGCTCTATCTTTTCCCATGTGGTCTCACTTATCCATTCCTCTTTTCTCCTTTTCCGATATCCCAGCACCTCTTTTGCTGTTTCCTGTAGTGTTTTATTGAACTCTAATATGGACATTTCTGCTTCGTCTTGTAGGACACTGAAGCGGTTCTTAAGTATTATTGAGAATTCATTTCTTGTTTGCTGGTCTATCAGTTTTCTTGTATCAAAATGTATCTTTCTGTGTTCTCCGATTCTGGCTTTCCTTAATTTTAGTTTTATTTTTGCTACCAGAAGGTTGTGATCACTTCCTATATCTGCTCCTTTCCTTGCTCGCACATCTTGTAGTGACCGTTTCCACTTGTTGTTTATTAGTATGTGATCGATTTGGTTTTCTGTGGTTTTATCTGGTGACCTCCAAGTCACCTTATGGATGTTTTTGTGTTGGAAAATTGTCCCTCCGATGGTCATCATGTTTTCTTCACAGAAACTGCACAGTCTTTCTCCATTTTCATTTATTTCTCCGATTCCTTCTCTTCCCATGATTCTTCTTCTATCTTCATTTCCTTCACCTACTTTTGCATTGAAGTCACCCAAGATGAGTAGCATATCATGCTTGGGTATTGTTTCTACTGTGGCTTGGAGGCTGTTGTAAAAATCTTCTTTTAATTCCTCTTCAGCTGCTTCTGTTGGCATAACAACTATAATAGACAGCTTCGTGAATCTTGAGTTGAAACCGTGCATATAATAATCTCTCATTATTGGGGTCCATTCAGCAATGCTCTTGATGCTTCTTTTGTTATAATCAATGCTACTCCTCCTTCATAAGATCTTCTTAACCTGACCATATTATGTATCTTCTGTTGTCTGTGTTAATTTCCTTCTGCTTGTCCTGTCCATCTTGCTTCTTGTATTCCTAGTATGTCTAGTTGTATCTGTGCATTTCCTTGATGGTTTGTGCTAGTTTTCCATCTGGTTAGTGTTCTTACATTCCATCTACCTATTGCATCTTTGTTTTAGGTTCCAGGAGGTCTGCAGTCGGGCTGGGGACTTCCGTGGCTGGCTTTCATCCACAACCTTCATGGGCTCAGTTTCCTGATACGCATTTCTCCTTCCACCTGCATTTGCTTTTTCCTTGCTTCTGTTTCTGTAGCAGTCTGATAGTTTTTTACCAGATAGGGTTGCTGGCCCTAGCTGAACCTCCTTAGTCGCCTTTTACGATCATGCATGGTAGGGTACAGTGGTCCTATTCTTTGCAGATCCCGGGTACACACGGGTAAAACACACCCATACTGGGATATATGCCTAAACCGGCTCAACCCAGGGTGGAAGTCACTAGTGGCGAGGATTCGTCTCCTGGACAAAAGCTCCATCCTGGTCACAACTAGGAAGGGTAGCGGCCACGACCGCAAAATGCTGAAGTCGGAGACACTGGACCAGGGCAGTCTAGATAGGCAACCACCTCTCACCCGGCGGGGATGTCTGCGTATCCTAATCACGCTGAGGTTTTCCGGTGAGAAAGTCCAACTCTGGACTGGATGGGCAACCACCTCTCACCCGGCGGTGATACACGGGTATCTCAAAACACGTCGAGGTTTTCCGGTGAGAAGGTCCAACTCTGGCCTGGGTGGGCTACCGCCTCTCACCCAGCGGGGATGCACTGATATCCTAAACACGTCGAGGTCTTCCGGTGAGAAAGTCCAACCCTAGACTAAACTGGTGCAACAAAAACCATGGTGTCACGCAATCCCACTTCTGAGACCCACCAAGAATACAGGCTAAAGCCCTGTGATACTCTGAACCCCTTGTGATCCTCTCTGGATCTCGTGTGGTCCTTTCGGGGACCACACAGGAGAACACGGGACCTAACGAGGACCAGAGGCGTAAATTCAGTAGGATCACAGTGCGGTTTTGGTGGTAGAAGCGAACGAAGAAGAAGAAGAAGAAGAAGGCCCTACAAAACATTATATACATACAGCAATATTGGCCGTACAAAACATTATATTACATACAGCAATATTGGGCCTACAAAACATTATATTACATACAGCAATATTGGCCGTACAAAACGTTATATTACATACAGCAATATTGGCCATACAAAACATTATATTACATACAGCAATATTGGCCATACAAAACATTATAATACTTACAACAATATTGGCCATACAAAACATTATAATACTTACAACAATATTGGCCATACAAAACATTATAATACTTACAGCAATATTGGCCCTATGAAACATTAAAGTACTTACAATAATAATGGCCCTATGATACATAATATGTGTATAATAATATTGGCCCTATGAAAACCACTGGGAACAACTGTGTTAAGAGTACACTTATCTTAATATAGTGTTTGTGAGACAGGGAACATAGATCTGTTTGCTTAAAAACTCTGACCTACTTCTGTAGCCCAGAAACTTGTAGCAATCAACACTAATTGTTACTTTTGTAAAACTTAATGTAGATGTATGGGGATATGGAGAACACAGGCAGGGATGAGGAAATCTGATGCGAAACCAATGAATCCAGGACGTGACAAGCCTATAGGTCTTTATAACAATGGCTATCAGAATGATGTAAACAAAACAGAGCCACCAGACTACAGGTGGCGGGGAATGGATATCGTTGAGGCACTCATCAGATTCCTCATTCCAGAGCTGGAGTGTCTTTGTGAAACTGTCTCAAAGCCATCTGGCCAGCCAGCATTGTACGCTGGATCTGAAACGGAGAAGGGGCTTAAGTACAGCCTCCAGAGACTGGAAAACAAAGCCTACACCACTGTCTTCATGGCAGTCCCAGCAAGACCACAGTGTGCCCTAGCAAGGAAAGCTGCTGAAGTCGGAGGTACCTAGCCTAAAAGGCGCATCGCAAAAATCAGGGTAACACGCATTATCGCTAATGAAATGTCTATATCTACAGTTTTCAAACATGGTGCTCGCCCTGTGAAGACTAACCAGGCAGGTGCAGTGCCGGGCCCCCTGCCTCGAAAGGGTCCACCCAATGCTACTGGAGGTCCTCTCAGTTCGGCTTGTGGAGCCAGGAGACACAAGACTAGAGCTACTGGCCAAAAAATACAACGGCAGCAAACTCCCAAAAAGCAAGAACTTAAAATAATGCAGTGGAATGCTGAGGGTGTCAGCAGTGTTAGAGATGGCTATAGCAAAAAGGTGGAACTAGAGAACATACTCTTTGCAGAGCAGATAAGTATATGCTGCATACAGGAGACACATCTAACCAAAGATGCCGCCTTTAAAATCAGAGGCTACCAGTGTTTTAGATCAGACCCATAGGACAGAAGAAAGGGAGGAGTACTCACACTTGTTAAGAATAACATCAGCGCATGTCAGGTGGGAATGTACATGGAAGGAGCCGAATACCAGGTGATCCATCTAAAAACCAGTAATACAGATTTCCACTTCCTTAACTATTATTGTCCTAATGACCACTCACTTGCTCTAGAAACAATCCCACAAAAAGAGAGACTGATGGTCTGTGGTGATTTTAACAGCCATTCCCAGAACTGGGGCTATGAGAGCAAGTTGAGAGCTGGCAGGATGATAGTGGACTTCTCCTGATGAACCAGCCAATGGATCCCCGAACATTTTACTCAAGGGCTTGGCATACAAAATCAACACCAGATCCGACATTCCACTCTCCAGACCTGAAGTAGAACATTACACTTAAAGTTGGAAACAACTTGGTTGTAGCGATCATCGACCAGTCTTCCTGACAATAGAAAATGAACTCCTTAACACCAGTAGCCCTCTCCCCAGATGGAACTATAAAAAAGCAAACTGGACAATGTACAGACGTCGTACAGGTATCCTGGCTGGACAGCTGTCCATAGAAGGTAAGGATATTAACAGCATAGTGAAGGAATTCAATGCTTGTATCCTTCAGGCCGCTCGTGAAACCATTCCCAGAGGAGCTTGCAGGGACTATAAACCATACAGGTCTAGTGAGCTGGGAAAACTCCATGATGAGGTTGAAGCAGCTCGAAAGCAAGGAGAAAATAGACTATGCCAAGAACACCACAACAATTACCAACATGCTAAGGCCAAATTTCAGGGAGCCAAGCTGCAAGCCAGACGAGAAAGTTGGAGAGAGAAAACAGAGTCCCTAAACTTTGAAAAGGATGGAAGGAAACTGTGGAAACTAATCAAACAGTTAAATGGTGACAGTACTGGAAGAGGTACAAAGATTACATTAATAGAGGATGGGAAAACTCTTACAGGTAAGCAGGTAGCAGATCACTTTGCTCGCATGTTTGCACAGGACTGCAACATTGATATCCATCCAGATAAAGAGAGTACAGTGTGCATTGACAGACAGAAAGAAGAGGAACAAGTCAGAAAAGTGGAGGTCATGGATGCACCAGCCACACTCAGCGAGTTAGACTTAGCAGTCAGTAAACTGAAACCAAGGAAATCACCAGGACCAGATGGAGTGTCCAATGAAATGATCAAGAACCTGGAAATGGCAACAATGGGAAAGCTGTTTGATATTTTCAATATGTGCTGGAGCACAGGTAAGTTACCTCAAATCTGGAAGGAAGCAAGCATGGTACCACTGCTAAAGCCAGGGAAAATAGTGATACAGCCTCCAACTACAGGCCAATCAGTCTAACTAGCTGCCTATGCAAAACGACGGAACGCATCATTGACCTGAGGCTAAAATGGTACCTAGAGAGTGAAAACCTTCTCGTTCCACAACAAGCAGGATTTAGGCAGTTCTACAGTACAGAAGATTGAGGATGCCTTCCAAGACAAAAACCTCGTACTAGCAGCGTGGATAGACCTGAAGAAATCCTTTGATAAAGTATGGGAAAAAGGTCTGCTGTGGAAACTAAGAAACTGCAATGTGAATGGAAGACTATACAACTGGATAGTCCTATTTACACAATAGAAGAGCTAGAGTAGTAATGGATGGACACAAAAGCCAGAAAGTACTTCTGCGACATGGTGTACCACAAAAAGGGGTCCTTTCACCTACACTAGTCCTGGTATTCATTAATGACCTGGTCAAGGAACTTCCATATGGAATCAAAGCGGCACTGTAGCAGATGATCCGGTCATGTGGTGTACAGACGAATACCGGTAGTTGCTACACAGAGACTCCAAAGAGCAGCAGACATCTTGACATCATGGACAAACAAATGGTGTGTAAGTATCAACACCAAGAAATTAAGTACCACTCTGTTCACCCTCTCATCTAAACAGAAAGCAGGTAAGATCTTTGTAAATGAAATACCCTTAAGGATGGACAACCAACCCACTTACTTAGGAGTGACTCTTGACTCAAACCTGACCTGGAAGCAGCACATCAGCAATGCAGAAGCAAAAGCCAGAAGAAAACTAGCCATATTAAGAAAATTGAATGGAACCACATGGGGAGCTAGTGACAGAATCTTCAAGAATGTATATCAGCAAAGTATTCTACCACATTTAGAATATGGCTCAACATCTTGGTGCACAGCATCAAACACTACGCTGCATAATCCAGACAAGGTACAAAATCAATCACTACGGATTATCACATGTGCCATGAGGTTCACACCAATAGTAGAAATGCAGAAAATAGTTGGTGTTCAAGCACTAAAAGAACGTAGAGACACAAAGGTCATGACCATGGGAGAGAAATTCCTTAGCTCTGTAAGCCATCCCCTGAAGGAGAGATTCAATAACTTGGCACTGAGACGGCTTAAAAGAAACAGATTCATTCATCAGGCCAAGCGTATGCGTAAGCTGATACCTGACCTTCCAACTGTAGTCACTCCATTATCATCTGTACCAGAGCATACACCATGGAAAGAAGTAGATTGTATACAAATAACTATTCAAACTGAAGTGAAAGGTGTGCAGAATGGTGAGATGTAAAGCAATCTTGTAAGATCAACAGCCACACTTAGTGTGCTAGATGACAAATATCCATGTGACACCTGGATACGTGTGTATACAGACGGATCTGCACACAATGCCATAAAGAATGGAGGGGCAGGAGCACATATTGAATATCCAAACAACACCACTGACAAGATGTCCATACCTACTGGAAAATACTGCAACAACTTTGATGCAGAAGTCAGGGCAATTATTGCTGCAGTTGAAAAACTATCAGACTCCACAACTGATACATGTCCCATAGTAATTCTCACAGATGCAAGATCAGTACTTGAAGCTTTTCAGTGCAACAAACTACCAGACCTTAAGGATGCCTTGTCAAAAATTGGCTTACAACATGGAGTCACTTTGCAATGGATTCCCTCCCACTGTGGGATACCAGGCAACGAGAAAGCTGACCGTCTGGCCAAAAGAGGGCACTGAAATGGAGCAACTAGACATACCAGTTACCTGTAATCAGAAGAAAAGCATGATAAAAACCTACAGGAAGCCACAAACACCACCACATGATGACTATCACATGCTAAACAGAAAGGAACAAGTCACCATCTTCCGTCTCCGAACATCACACACCAGACTCTGAAGTCATATGTATACAAAGTTTAAGGTTGGTACTACTAATCTATGTACATGTGCCCAGGTGCCCCAAACTGTGGAACATACCCTCCAGAACTGCACCAACTATGAGACACTGAGAAATAATTACTGGCCCAGTGAAACCACTAAAGAAGATAACCTCTACGGTTCCATACATGAATTACAAAAAACAGTGAAATTTATCCAAGAGACAGGACTGTAGATGTAGACAGACAATGCAGAAGAAGAAGAAGAAGAAGAAGAAGGCCATATGAAACATTATAATACTTACAGCAATACTGGTCCTTTGAAACATTATAACACCTATAGCAATATTGGCCATTTGAAACATTATAATACTTACAGCAATACTGGTCCTTTGAAACATTATAACACCTATAGCAATATTGGCCATTTGAAACATTATAACACCTATAGCAATATTGGCCATTTGAAACATTATAATACCTACAGCAATATTGGATCTAGTAAACATAATGCTTCCAGTAATACTGGCTCTATGAAACAATATAATACCTACAGCAATATTGGATCTAGTAAACATAATACTTCCAGTAATATTGGCCCTATGAAACATAACACCTTCAGCAATATTGGCCCTATGAAACATTATAGCACCTATAGCAATATTGGCCCTATGAAACATTATAGAACCTACAGTAATATTGGCCCTATGAAACATTATAGCACCTACAGTAATATTGGCCCTATGAAACATTATAGCACCTACAGCAATATTGGCCCTATGAAACATTATAGCACCTACAGTAATATTGGCCCTATGAAACATTATAGCACCCACAGTAATATTGGCCCTATGAAACATTATAGCACCCACAGTAATATTGGCCCTATGAAACATTATAGCACCTACAGCAATATTGGCCCTATGAAACATTATAGCACCTACAGCAATATTGGCCCTATGAAACATTATAGAACCTACAGTAATATTGGCCCTATGAAACATTATAGCACCTACAGTAATATTGGCCCTATGAAACATTATAGAACCTACAGTAATATTGGCCCTATGAAACATTATAGCACCTACAGTAATATTGGCCCTATGAAACATTATAATGCTACTTTTGTATTTTCTTATTATCATGGAACTTCATGGCCCCTCTGTGCTACGTTGTTTACTCTTATATTCCTGGAGATAAGCCTCATGTAGGTTATAGGTTCAGATAAGTCTCAAGTAGAATAGAGGTTCAGATAAGTCTCAAAGAGGTTCAGGTAAGTCTCATGTAGGATAGAGGTTCAGATAAGTCTCATATAGGTTGAAGATTGAGATAAGTCTCATGCAGGATAGAGGTTCAGATAAATCTCACGTAGGATAGAGGTTCAGATAAGTCTAATGTAGAATGGAGGTTCAGATACGTCTCATGTAGGACAGAGGTTCAGATAAGTCTCATGTAGGACAGAGGTTCAGATACATCTCATGTAGGACAGAGGTTCAGATAAGTCTAATGTAGGTCAGACGTTCAGGTAAATCTCATGTAGGATAGAAGTTCAGATAAGTCTCGTGTAGGATTGAGGTTCAGATAGGTTTCATGTAGGATTGAGGGTCAGATTTTGTGTTCGCACTGTACAAATAAACATTGTACGTAATAGAGAAAACCTGGAGGGTTACGTAGTTCCAGCTATGTTCCTGGACATGTTTTGAGATCCACCGAGGTTAAGATTAGGGTGTCCGATGTTTTGAGATCCACCGAGTTAAGAGTTAGGGTGTCCTGGACATGTTTTGAGAATCCACCGAGTTAAGAGTTAGGGTGTCCTGGACATGTTTTGAGATCCACCGAGTTAAGAGTTAGGGTGTCCTGGACATGTTTTGAGATCCACCGAGTTAAGAGTTAGAGTATGAGTGTTGTCTATGTAGAAGCACTCGCAAACACCCATAACTGCATATCTGTAATCTACAAAGTTGTTTCCGGTAAGTAGTCATTTGCATGTCCCTTGCGGAACTTGCCTCCCTAACAGCTCTCCTGTAGACTCTCGGTTGTGAGCAAGATGGTCTGTGCTGCTGATGCATCCATTTGCAGATTATCAACGATATCTTGCCCCATCTTCGCCTTGGTCTTCCTCTCTTTCTTTTTGCCCATTATGTATTCCAAGACGGCCTTCTCTAGATTATCATGACGTTTAATGTGTCCAAAATGTTTAAGTTTTCTCTCTTTATTCTCTTTACTAGCCAGCCTTCTTCAATAGAAGAAATGAAATTCTTGCAGTATGTATTATACTTGTTCTTTTACGTACCCAATGACATGAGTACATAGAAGACATGAAGAATAAAGATGATTAAAAAGACAGTTAGGGGATCAAGACTACTCCATTAGTTATTGAAGAGACATGAAGATAAAGATAAAAAGACAGTTAGGGGATCAAGACTACTCCATTAGTTATTGATTAGCAGACATGAAGATAAAGATAAAAAAGACAGTTAGGGGAGCAAGACTACTCCAGTAGTTATTGATAGGACAGAAGAAAAGATAAAAAAGACAGTTAGGGGATCAAGACTACTCCTTAGTTTTGATAGCAGACATGAAATAAAGATAAAAAGACAGTTAGGGGATCAAGACTACTCCATTAGTTATTGATAGCAGACATGAAGATAAGATAAAAAGACAGTTAGGGGTCAAGACTACTCCATTAGTTATTGAAAGCAGACAGACATGAAGATAAAAAAAAAGACAGTTAGGGGATCAAGACTACTCCATTAGTTATTAATAGCAGGACAGAAGATAAAGATAAAAAGACAGTTAGGGGATCAAGACTACTCCATTAGTATTAAAGCAGACATGAAGATAAAGATAAAAAGACAGTTAGGGGATCAAGACTACTCCATTAGTTATTATGCAGACATGAAGATAAAGATAAAAAGACAGTTAGGGGATCAAGACTACTCCATTAGTTATTAATAGCAGACATGAAGATAAAGATAAAAAAGACAGTTAGGGGATCAAGACTACTCCATTAGTTATTAATAGCAGACATGAAGATAAAGATAAAAAAGACAGTTAGGGGATCAAGACTACTCCATTAGTTATTGATAGCAGACATGAAGATAAAGATAAAAAAGACAGTTAGGGGATCAAGACTACTCCATTAGTTATTGATAGCAGACATGAAGATAAAGATAAAAAAGACAGTTAGGGGATCAAGACTACTCCATTAGTTATTAATAGCAGACATGAAGTTTTGTGTTAAACTTGAACAATCCTGGACAAGGGCGCTTGCAATGATAGAGAAAGCTTACAGGAAGGATGCTTTATCGAAAGCACAAGTGTTTCGATGGCACAGGACCTTCAGCGAAGGAAGAGAGAGCATCGAGGATGAAGAACGCACAGGGCAACCGTTAATGTCTCACACTTCCAATAATGCTGATAAGGTGAAAGGGGTTTTGGACTTTTTTTTTAACTCTAAAGGTGTTGTCCATAAGGAGTTCCTGCCACCCGGACATATGGTCAAAGCAGAATTTTACATGGAAGTGCTTAAACGGCAAAAGAACAGAGTCGCGTGGGTCCGCCCGGAGATCCCCAGCATCTGGGTCTTCTCCACGATAATGTCCCGAGCCAGGCCGTCGCCGCCAGTGAGAGAGGGGAGAGAGGCAAAGAGATAGACATCTTGGTCTCCATTACGGTGGAGCGTGCCATGAAGTCAACTATTTGGAAGAGAGACGGAGAGAGGGAAAGAGGGGGACAGAGACGGAGAGGGAGGGAGAGAGATATGGAGAGAGGAAGAGAGACGGAGAGAAGGAAAGAGGGGGACAGAGACGGAGAGGGAGGGAGAGAGATATGGAGAGAGGAAGAGAAACGGAGAGAAAGAAAGAGGGGGACAGATAGATGGGGAGAGAGAGAAGGAGAGAAATTTGGAGAAAGAGGGAGAAGAAGAGAGACAGAAAGAGGGAAAGAGGGGGAGAGAGACGGAGAGAGATGGAGAGAGGGATTGAGAGAGAGATAGAGAGAGATGGAGAGAGAAGGATGGAGAGAGAGAGGGATGGAGAGAGATATGGAGAAAGAGAGAGGGGGAACAGAGGCAAAGAGACAGAAAGACATCTTGGTCTCCACTACGGTGGAGCGTGCCAAGAAGTCAACTATTTGAATACACTCCAGATCTTGGTGGAAGTCAAATACGAACCACGCCCACACGGGCCCTGAACTACAAGATCACCAGAGCATATGCTACAGAGATTACAAACATTCTATCTCCGACAGATCAAAGGCAGAAATAAAACTGAAAGAAATAGAAAAGGCAGGCAGACAGAAAGAAACTAAAAGAAAAATGAAAGAAATAAAATTTATATCCCGCATAATTTGATCTCAATAGCACTAAGATTGACACCACAGGGGAACAGAAGTAAGGGTAGACCAAAAGAGACATGGAGAAGAACAACAGAAAGGATGTTGAGCAATAGAGGGCTCACCTGGACAAGAGTGGAAAAAAGGCAAAGGACAGGCATTTGTGGAAAACCCTTGCGGAAGCCCCATGTGCCCTTGGCACTTAAGGTTGAGAGAGCAAGAGAAAGAGAGAGAGAGAGAGAGAGAGAGAGAGAGAGAGATGATCTGAATTCCAAACAAAAGAAGGATTGTTCTTTGTTCCGCCATTGAGACCAACTAAAACATCTTTAAAATAAATCTTAGTGGAAGCTCACTGACAAGACAACCCAGTTTTCTAGTTGCACCCTGTTTCTGTGTTTGTATTTGTTTGTTTTTATGTTTGTGTTTAGGAGCTTTAAGTGTGTGTGTGTTTGTGTGTGTGTGTGAGAGAGAGAGAGAGAGAGAAAGAGAGCATATATGGGATCCACTAAAGTTGGAGGTAAGGAATATTACTTTTCAAAATCTGTTTAGAGAAAGCGAGAAAAACGTTTCTATATTCGTCATTTTTCATAATGTGCACCTATTGTGGTGAAGGAGAGAAGGAGAGAGAGAGGGGGGATAAGAAAGAGAGAGGGTGAAGAGAGAGAGAGAAGAGAGAGGGAGGGAGAGAGAATGAACGAACGAAGAAACTATTTTTTTGTTTATAAAGGGCATGCAGGCCCGTCTAACATCATGATTCAGAGGGTGACATACCCCACCCCACCCCATTCCAGACCATCAGAAGGTTAAAAGTCTCGAACGCTTGCCTGGGGAAAGAGTGGTAACAAGGGGGGGGGGGGGTAGTATCTCTCTTATTTTCTGAGGAGTTAAGTTGTTTTTTTTTTCGCCCTCTGCAACAATCAGAAACAACTTGCAACTCAGAGCAAAACACAGAGACTGGCCAAAGACAGAGTGGGCAGTGGCTGATCAGTCTATCGCTGAGCGAAAACGTGGATGAATGGATGGATGGATGGGAAAATGGATGGATGGATGGATGGATGGATGGATGGAAAGAGTTTCCTATCAGTAACCAGCAACACATCCTGACACACCAAACAGCCCCGACTTCATTGTAAAAAAAAAAAAAAGAAAAATCTTGTCAACAGCCCAGATCTCACCAACCTAATTCAAGAGCTTTTGTTCTTAATTTTTTTTTTCCTGTCACAAAGTGGCTCCAGTAGAGCTTGAGTGGGTAGGTCAAGACACTCTTGTCTTACAGGTAAAAGCTTGCCAGCTTATAGCCCGGGCAAAGGTCAATTACGAGATGTAGTTTTTATTTTTAAAATCTGTGACTGGCGACAGTTTCAAGCAAGAAGCACTTTCATCACAGCATTCACAAACAGTCACTTTCATCACAGCATTCACAAACAGTCACTTTCATCACAGCATTCGCTAACAGTCACTTTCATCACAGCATTCACAAACAGTCACTTTCATCACAGCATTCGCAAACAGTCACTTTCAAGCCTTTGTGTACACCGAAGCAAACAACAAAAGCTTTAACAGCGACAACACAAACATTACAACTGCAGCAATAACAGCAACACAAATGCTATAATAACTACTACAACAGCAACACAACAACTGTGCGAGAACAACAGAAACTTTACAACAATTACAGCAGCAACAACAACAATACAAATATTACAACAACTACAGCAACAACAATGCAACAACAGTAGAAACTTTACAAGAATTACAGCAACAACACAATACAAATATTACAATAACTACAGCAACAACAATACAACAACAGTAGAAACTTTACAACAACTACAGCAGCAACAACAACAACAATACAAATATTACAATAACTACAGTAACAACAATGCAAGAATAATATAAACTTTACAACAACTACAACAGCAACAACAACAATACAAATATTACAAGAACTACAGTAGCAACAACAGAAATGTTACAACAACAACAAAAACAACAACAACAACATAAACAACAACTAAAACAAGAACTAAAACAACACAAATGTTACAACAACTGAAGCAACAACAATAACAACAACAACAGCAAAATTGCTACAACAACTACGCAACAATAATACAAATGTTACAACAACTAAACCAGCAACAACACAAATGTCAAAACAACTACAGCAGCTACAACACAAATGTTACAAAAACTACAACACAAATGTTAAAACAACTACAGCAACTACAACACAAATGTTAAAACAACTACAGCAACTACAACATAAATGCTATAAGTACCACAGCTAATGCAACGTTTCGACCTTCCTTCCCAGAAATCCTCCGCCATTTTCTGCGTCACTGTGTGGCTGTTCGTGACATTCAGAAAGCAGGTTGATATTTTCCCGCCCGCAAACAGCGGTTACTAGTAGTAGTACTAAATGTAATAGTAGTACTAGTAGTAGTAGTACTAATTGTAGTAGTAATAGTAGTACTAGTAGTAGAAGTCCGGCTAGTAGGAGCAGTAAAAATGTATTGATGTAGTAGCAACTATATTAGTACTAACTGTATCCCCTGGGAACAACTGTGTTAAGAGCACACTTATCTTAACACAGTGTTTGTGAGACAGGGAACATAGATCTGTTTGCTTAAAAACTCTGACCTACCTCTGTAGCCCAGAAACTTGTAGCAATCAACACTAATTGTAATTGTAATTGTTATTTTTGCAAAATGTAATGTCAGGTTGGTGGACGGATGGGGACATGGAGATCTCTGGCGGGGATGAGGGAAGTCTGGTGTGAAACCAATGAATCCAGGACGTGACAAGCCTATGGGTCTTTACAACAATGGCTATCAGAATGATGTAAACAAAACAGAGCCAGTAGACTATAGGTGGCGGGGAATGGATATCGTTGAAGCACTCATCAGATTCCTCATCTCAGAGTCGGATTGTCTTTGTGGAACTGTCTCAAACCATCTGACATGGAGAAGGGGTTTAAGTACAGCCACCAGAGGCTGGAAAACAAAGTTTTGGCCAGGCCAGCCACACTGTCTTCATGGCAGTCCGAGCAAGACCACAGTCTGCCCTAGCAAGGAAAGGTGCTGAAGTCGGAGTTACCCAGCCAAAAGGCGCATCGCAAAAATCAGGGTAACACGCATTATCGCTAAAACTGCGAACGAAGAAGAAGAAGAAGTACTAACTGTAGTAGTAGTAGTAGTAGTAGTAGTAGTAGTAGAAGTAGTAGTAGTAGTAGTAGTAGGATTCTTAGCACTAAGGCATTAATAGTGTTATTATTATTAGTAGTAGTAATAACACTAACGTCAAAAGTAGTAGCGTTAACAATATAAGTAGTAGTAGTAGTAGTTCTAGTAGTAGTAACAGCACCAGTAGGTATCAGTAGAAGTAGTAGTAGTAGTAGTAGTAGTAGTTTTAGTAGTATTAACAGCACCAGTAGGTATCAGTAGAAGTAGTGGTAGTAGTAGTAGTAGTAGTTCTAGTAGTATTAACAGCACCAGTAGGTATCAGTAGAAGTAGTAGTAGTAGTAGTAGTAGTTCTAGTAGTATTAACAGCACCAGTAGGTATCAGTAGAAGTAGTAGTAGTAGTAATAGAAGTGGTAGTAGTAGTCAACGGTTCTCAAGCCATGTGATTTCCTGACTTCTAGAAGCCCCATAGTCTACTACAATGGTGAATCCTGCAGACCATCAGCACCCGTTGCTGGGCCACATCATCATCATGTGGCGTGTCCCTGTGTTCTGATGAACTTTGTTCACCACAGATCTCGATATTTTCCTTCAGTATGATGATTTTCTCTAATTTCTATCATACTGATATTCCTTGAACCTTTTTCCTCGACGTTTTTCTCTGCTCTGCTTCTCTACTGCATTTGGTCAAGTTTCTTGTCTTAAGAGATGTAGCTAAAGAGTAATAATGAAAGGTAATATAAACATCATAGTGAAGTATATAAACATTACAGTTAAACAGATAAAATAACAGTCAAACATATAATCGTAATAATCAAATATATAAACATTACGTCAAACATATAAACATTGCAATTAAGCGTATAAACACAAGGGTCAAATATATAAACATTACAGTTAAGCATAGACAAACATATGAACATTACAATCAAATGTAGAAACATTACAGTCAATCATATAAACACTACAGTCAAATATGTAAACAAACAACATGGGCAAGGTATAAAGATTATAATCAATAATACAAGCAGTACAGTCAAGTTATAACAATTACAGTCAAATATAAACTTTAGTGTCAGTCATATAAACACCACAGTATGTTATATACACTTTACAATCAAGCATATAAACATTACAGTCAAGCATATAAACTTTAGAATCAAGCATACAAACTTCAATCATATAAACATTACAGTCAAAACATATCTTTATAGTCAAGCACGTAAACTTTACAGTGAGACAAACGTTACAGTCAAATATATGAACATTATATTCAACCACCTAAACACAGCAGTCAAATATACGTGAAATATATAAACAGCGCAGTCTAGCATATAAACTTTATGTATATGCAGGAAACTCTACTGTAGAGAGCGGAACAACAACACAACTCCTTCAGATCATCAGAGGAAGTACCCCCACCCTCTCAGACAAGTGTTTCGGCCCTTTAAACTCCTGACACCCTAAGGGGGGTGGGCCCCTCTGAGTCATGACTCCCAGAGGTCTTGTGAGTTGTTGCTTTTTTTTTCCCGGTCCCGGGATTGAACCCATGATCTTCCAGTTGCCACTGCACTTCTTTTTTTTTTGGTGCGTCTTTAGGCTACGGAGGACTGATATTGGTTGCGGCAAATGAAATTACTTATGTTTCCAATGCTTGTTTCGAATACTCCACAGCCAGCATGAGGCCTTTTCTGCTTTACAATCAGTCGTATAAACATTACAGTCAAACATGTAAACTTTACATTCAACCATATAAACATTACAATCAAGCATGTAAGCTTCACAATCAACCATATAAACATTACAGTCAACCATATAAACATTACAATCAAGCATGCATACTTTACAATCAGCCATATGAACATTACAGTCTAGCATATAAACTTTACAATCAACCATATAAACATTACAATTAAGCATGTAAACTTTACAATCAGCCATATAAACATAACAGTCAAGTGATTATTTACTGATTAAATTATGAACGATGTTTACAAAGAACTGGCGAGGAAAGCTGAGAAGAAAGATAAATTATTTGCCGAGCAAGCAGAAGTAGGGTTGGTGGAGGCCACTCTCTGAACTGAAGTGATTTATCAGCGTACACAAGCCCAACTTGTTCTGTCGTTTCCTATTCCACCCCCCGTGACCTTTCGAACTCACTCACCTTTGACCCTGAACTGAAAAGTTGACTCGTAAACAGTAATAAACTGGCACTTCAGGAAGGTAAGTTTTAGTACCAAGGGAAAGGGAAAAAAACACATAAAAGAACATATTGTTTACTGTTTGGCAAAGACGCATACCTGGTGAAGTAGCCATCGCGTGCGTCACGTATTTCTGTGAACGATCTTATCCAGTATGAACCAGCCACCGCTTGTGACCTTATAACCGCTTGAGGTCAAGGCTACGAAGAATAGCCATGTTTACCACGGACCTGGAGGTAAGTTGAGCGCGATTATCGATCTCGTAACGTCAGAGAGTATGGCTATATTTATCTTCGCTGGAAGAGAAACCTCATAGAGTATGTGCTAATTGTAAAGTGCTAAAACCTACGTATAAGAAATCCTTTTATTCATCTTTACTTTTTCATTGCCTCGTTCATTTTAACCCCTGTAGTTCAGTTCATCTCTCTTTAGTTAAATTTAATTTAAACTTCTCCGCTAGACAAAGGAAGACAGGAAGGCAAAGGTAAAAGATACATGACGGACTAAAGAGTGGAACAGTGCAGGATGTGTTAAACAGCTTATAGATAGAGCAAGGGACGGTGGGTTGTTGGAACCAATGACGACTAAGATTTGTTAGAGAGAGAGAGAGAGAGAGAGATAGGGTGGGGGTGGGGGGGGGAGAGAAAGGCTAGTGTAATTGGGGTGGAGAGAGAGAAGAGAGAGAGAACAAGGCTATTGTAAATTGGGGTGGATAGAGAGAAGAGAGAGAGAGAAGGCTATTGTAAATTGGGTGGAGAGAGAGAAGAGAGAGAAGAAAGGCTATTGTAAATTGGGTGGAGAGAGAAAGAAAGAGAAAGAGTAAAGCTATTGTACTTG
>CM019721.1:26311940-26331364 GCA_009760885.1 Achatina immaculata | reverse complement strand
TTTGCACATTGATTGTGCTTTATCATGAAATAGCTACTGCAGCTTGTAGCTCTCGGTGCTTTATTTCAAACTGAATAAATGAACAATTTTTAGTGCGGAAGAAACAGTGTAAATGGGGATAAAGAAACAACTCCAGTACAAATGGAGATAAAGAAACAACTTCAGATATACAGGTGCTCCATAAGTAACTGTGCATTAACCCAGTATCGATTCCAGTATCGTAGTGATATCTTAATGTCTGCGGTATCTAGCCACATCTAAATACCCCAATCGTTAACATATCACTACGATACCGGAATCGATACTGTGTTAATGCACAGTTATTTTCCGAACGCACTGTACTTTTCATGGTTGTATGGCGGGTTTAGCTAACTGCAACTATGAGCAAGACTTTCTTGTGATTAGAAGCTGTGAAGATGCTGGAAGATGAGTAACAGTGGAGCTGGTTTGAGAGTGGATTACAATGCTTGCAGGAAGACGCAGAGTGGACCCTTCCCGTAGAAAAGTTTCCTAAAAAAACTCCCCACCAGGGGTGACCGCTGAGAGTGTGCTAGACAGACTGCCTGTGTTGCAGAAGGAGGGATCAGACAGCGTCTATACTAGACAGGATTCTTTGATTTTAGGACAGGCTTGTTTGGTCTTCTGACAGGGTTCTTTGGTGTTCTGACAGGCGTCTTTGATTTTCTGACAGGCTTCTTTGGTTTTCAAACATTCTTGTTAAGTTTTCTGACATGGTTCTTTGGTTTTCTGAGATTCTTGTTTGGTTTTCTGACAGGCTTATTTGGTTTTCAGACATTCTTGTTTTGTTTTCTGACAGGTCTCTGTAGTTTTCTGACAGGATTCTTTGGTTTTCTGACAGGCTTATTTAGTTTTCTGACAGGCTTTTTTTTTTGGTTTCTGATAAGATTCTTTGATTTTCTGTCAAGCTTCTTTGATTTTCTTACAGACTTCTTTGGCTTTCTGACAGGCTTCTTTGATGTTCTTACAGGCTTCTTTGATTTTCTGACAGGCTTCTTTGGTTTTCTGACAGGCTTCTTTGGTTTTCTGACAGGCTTCTTTGGTTTTCTGACAGGCTTATTTGGTTTTCTGCCACTTTTGCCGTTTTTTTTTTTTTACTATTTTTTAATGCGTGTTTGAAGTCTAGTGCAGTGGTTCCCAAACTATCGGCCAACGGACTACAAATGATCCTAAAAAATTTATCAAGTGGCCCGAAGGTTTCGTTATCGAAGTAGCATATGAGCGCCGCCAAGTGAATAAAAGAAAGTGAAGTTCATGCTTTGCTGTATTATATACAAGATGATAGTCTGCAATTTATATGTAGCTGGAAAAGTGGTCTTTGTATGTAAAAAGATGGGAAAGTACTAGTCTAATGTATATCTGGAGTTGTGGTTCTTGCGTAAATTGAGCTGGGGTTTTTTTTTTTTTATAGTTTCTATATAGAACCACAGCTATTAACATCAAGTAAAGACCAAAAGCAAAGATGGGCCGAACACTTCCAAGAAATACTTAATCGACCACACCCAAATGAATTAATAGATCTTGAAACCGATTTACCAGTCCCATAACTAAATGTCAACTTCGATGAAGTTACACTGAATGAAATTGAAACAGCAGTGAATCTAATGGCTAACAACAAAACTGCAGGTGAAGATGAAATAACGCTTGAAATGTTAAAAGCTGTTAACAGTGACAACATGAGACAACTACAGAGAATGTTTAATAAAATTTGGAAAGAAGAAAAAGTTCCTTCTAAGTGGAAGAAGGGCATCATTATTAAAATATCCAAAAAAAGGCAATCTCAGTGACTGCAATAACTGGAGGGGTGTAACCTTACTATCAGTTGTGTCAAAGGTGTTTTGTAAAGTGATTCTGAACAGAATTAAGGATGTAGTGGATACTGCAATGAAAGAAGAAAAAGCAGGATTTCGAAAAGAGAGAAGCTGTCTCGGCCAGATCTTTACTTTCAGAATAATACTTGAAGAATATATTTAAAGCAGAAACCATTAATCCTGAACTTCATAGACTTTGAAAAGGCATTTGATAGCATACACAGAGATTCACTGTGGAGAATTTTATGTCTATATGGAATACCACCTAAAATTGTCAACATCACTAGAGATCTCTACAACGGATATGTTTGTGCAGTCAAGACAGAAGAAGGAATGAGCGAATGGTTTCAGATTGAAATAGGCGTGAATCAAGGATGTATATTATCTCCATTACGTTTTGGAATTGCCATAGACTTTATAATGAAAAGATGCTGTACATGTAAAACTGGCATTGATTGGGTACATGGGACCCAAATAGAAGATCTTGATTTTGCAGATGACATAACTCTTATCAGTGACAATGTGAAATCAATGCAGGAAAAAACATATTCCCTGTCTTCCTTGGCTAGCAAAATAGGTCTTGAAATTAACAAAGATGAAAGAAAAATAATGCAACTTCTCATTAATCACGAAGGGAAAATATACGTGAAGGAACAGTTGTTGATGAAGTAAACCAATTTGCATACCTTGGCAGCTACATAGACCAGGATGGTGACACCAGGAAGGAAGTTAGAATTGCGAAAGCAGCATTTTCCTTAAAAAATCTTGAGAACATATGGAATTCAAAAATTATATACAGAAAAATGAAGTTAAGATTATTCAATTCAAATGTGATACACATCCTCATTTCTGCATGCGAAAGCTGGAAATCAACTAAAGAAATAGATAAGAAATTATACTCTTTTGAAAACAAATGCATCAGGAAAATACTTGGTATAAAGTGAAACGAATTTAAGAACAACACAGAGATAAGACAGATGAGCAAACAACAACCTGTTTCATGTGTGATCAGGAAAAAGAAGATGGATATATGTAGGCCATGTGATGGGAAGAAATAATCAAAGAATACTAAAACAAGCTCTATCAAGTGGAACACAACAGGCCGAAGGAAAAGAGATCGACCACGTAAAACTCTAAAGAGGGCATTGTTAATAGTAGCCAGTTTAGTGGGCATAACATCCCTTGTTGAAGTTGAAAGACTCGCCTAGAATAGGAAAACTTGGCAAACAACTATGCCAGCCCTATGTGACGTTTAACGGCACGGGAAGGATGTAAGATATAAGATAGAACCGCAGTGTTTTATTTACTGGATCGTCTTACAGGATCAATATTTGATCTCTTGTGCAGATATCACTATGAAATTACGCTGTTCGATTTGGCAGTCAGCGAATCTTAGTTGATCTTTAGTTGACCCTTAGATGACTCTTAGTTGGCCCTTAGTTGATTCAAAGTTGATCCTTAGTTGTTCCTTAGTTGATTCTTAGTTGATCCTTAGTTGACCCTTAGTTGTTCTTTAGTTGGTCCTTACTTGGCCCTTAGTTGATCTTTAGTTGATCTTTAGTTGATCCTTAGTTGACCATTAGTTGACCCTTAGTTGATCTTAGTTGATCTTTAGTTGATCTTTAGTTGACCTTTAGTTGACCCTTTGTTTATCCTTAGTTGATCCTTATTTGGCCCTTAATTGATCCATAGCATCAGGGCTGGTGAACCACAGCTCAACAACACCCTGACTCCCCTCCAGTAACAGACCTAGCCTGGCTAACGGGGCAGGGATAGCCATAGTCTCCAGGGCAGGGATAGCCATAGTCTCCAGGGTGGGGATAGCCGTAGTCTCCAGGGTGGGGATAGCCGTAGTCTCCAGGGTGGGGATAGGCGCAGTCTCCAGGGTGGGGATAGCCGTAGTCTCCAGGGTGGGGATAGCCATAGTCTCCAGGGTGGGGATAGCCGTAGTCTCCAGGGTGGGGATAGGCGCAGTCTCCAGGGCGGGGATAACCATAGTCTCCAGGGCAGGGATAGCCGTAGTCTCCAGGGTGGGGATAGCCGTAGTCTCCAGGGCGGGGATAGCCATAGTCTCCAGGGCGGGGATAACCATAGTCTCCAGGGTGGGGATAACCATAGTCTCCAGGGCGGGGATAGGCGCAGTCTCCAGGGCGGGGATAACCATAGTCTCCAGGGCGGGGATAACCATAGTCTCCAGGGCGGGGATAACCATAGTCTCCAGGGTGGGGATAGCCATAGTCTCCAGGGTGGGGATAGGCGCAGTCTCCAGGGTGGGGATAGGCGCAGTCTCCAGGGTGGGGATAGGCGCAGTCTCCAGGGCGGGGATAACCATAGTCTCCAGGGCGGGGAAACCATAGTCTCCAGGGTGGGGATAGCCGTAGTCTCCAGGGTGGGGATAGGCGCAGTCTCCAGGGTGGGGATAACCATAGTCTCCAGGGCGGGGATAACCATAGTCTCCAGGGCGGGGATAACCATAGTCTCCAGGGTGGGGATAGCCGTAGTCTCCAGGGTGGGGATAGGCGCAGTCTCCAGGGCGGGGATAGCCATAGTCTCCAGGGCGGGGATAGCCATAGTCTCCAGGGTGGGGATAGCCGTAGTCTCCAGGGTGGGGATAGCCGTAGTCTCCAGGGTGGGGATAGCCATAGTCTCCAGGGCGGGGATAGCCGTAGTCTCCAGGGTGGGGATAGCCATAGTCTCCAGGGTGGGGATAGCCGTAGTCTCCAGGGTGGGGATAGCCATAGTCTCCAGGGCGGGGATAACCATAGTCTCCAGGGCGGGGATAACCATAGTCTCCAGGGTGGGGATAGCCGTAGTCTCCAGGGTGGGGATAGGCGCAGTCTCCAGGGCGGGGATAGCCATAGTCTCCAGGGCGGGGATAGCCATAGTCTCCAGGGTGGGGATAGCCGTAGTCTCCAGGGTGGGGATAGCCGTAGTCTCCAGGGTGGGGATAGCCATAGTCTCCAGGGCGGGGATAGCCGTAGTCTCCAGGGTGGGGATAGCCATAGTCTCCAGGGTGGGGATAGCCGTAGTCTCCAGGGTGGGGATAGCCATAGTCTCCAGGGTGGGGATAGCCGTAGTCTCCAGGGTGGGGATAGCCATAGTCTCCAGGGTGGGGATAGCCGTAGTCTCCAGGGTGGGGATAGCCGTAGTCTCCAGGGTGGGGATAGCCATAGTCTCCAGGGTGGGGATAGCCGTAGTCTCCAGGGTGGGGATAGCCATAGTCTCCAGGGTGGGGATAGCCGTAGTCTCCAGGGTGGGGATAGCCGTAGTCTCCAGGGTGGGGATAGCCGTAGTCTCCAGGGTGGGGATAGCCATAGTCTCCAGGGTGGGGATAGCCGTAGTCTCCAGGGTGGTTATAGCCATAGTCTCCAGGGTGGGGATAGCCATAGTCTCCAGGGTGGGGATAGCCGTAGTCTCCAGGGTGGGGATAGCCGTAGTCTCCAGGGTGGGGATAGCCATAGTCTCCAGGGTGGGGATAGCCGTAGTCTCCAGGGCGGTTATAGCCATAGTCTCCAGGGTGGGGATAGCCGTAGTCTCCAGGGCGGTTATAGCCGTAGTCTATATATATATATAAGGTAATCATGTCTTAGAGGCACATAGGGATATGGTGTTAGTGCCATTATATATATATATATATATATAAACCATATAGCTGACATAACCTACTCCCAAATCGACAAGATGCTGTGCTTCAACAACTTCACCGCAAAGAACATAAAAAAAAACATCAGCTGCTTCAAAGAATATCAGCTCGTATTCCCAGTTAGAAGAAGAAAAAGGAGGAGGAGGAGGAGAGTAGCATTTTGAGGTGCCTAAGCCTATACAGGGAAACATCACAGATAGAAAAAGTTCATCATCATCATTCCTTTGCATGTCCCTTGCGGAACTTTGCCTCCCAAACAGCACTCCTGTAGGCCTCTCGGTTGTGAGCAAGATGGCCTGCTGCTGCTGCATCCATTTCCAGATCATCAACGATGTCTTGCAGCCATCTTCTTTTCTGTCTTCCTCTGTTTCTTTTTCCCATTATGTATCCTTCCAATACGGTCTTCTCGAAATTATCATGACGTTTAATGTGGCCAAAATATTTATGTTTTCTCTCTTTAATCCTCTTTACTAGCCAGCCTCCTTCAATATTAAGCTCTTGTAGTATAGATATATTTGTTTTTTTGTGTCCACGATTTGGAGAAATTCTATAGCATTTACATTCAAAGGCATTTATGTGCTTCTCAGCTGTTTTGTTAAGTGTCCAGGTCTCACAGGCATATGTTGCGATGGGAAAGATACATGCCCTTAAAAATCTTATTTTGTGGTTCTGTCTGCCTCTCCACAGATTCTTTATTTGTTTTACTTTCTGAAGAGCAATAGATGTCCTCCTTTTAATTTCCCTCATTGTATCTCCATTATTAGTTAGTAACGATCCAAGATATTGAAAACTCTCCACTTCTTCCAGTTTTTCCCCATTGATACATATTTCAGTTGCCTTGCTTGTTTTGTCAGTTGTCATCACTTTAGTTTTTTTGCATTAAGATAGAGGTTCTGCTCTTCGCTGTTCTTGCGGACTGACATAATGAGTTTTTCCATTCCTTCTTGTGTTGTGGACAGCAATACTGTGTCATCAGCATATCTAATCTCTGGTATTTCATAACCTCCAACTGTTATGGCATCGTAATATTCCTTGTCTACATCTTCTCTAACATTCCTCATTATATTTTCAGTATACAAGTTAAATAAGTAGGGTGACAATATGGACCCCTGACGGACCCCTTGTTTTATGTCAAACCAACTTGTTGTTTCACCATTTATTCTTACTGCTGCTTGTTGGTCTAAATACAGCAGTGATGTTAATTGTATCAAATGTGTTGGAAATCCCATTTTTTCCATTATGTCCCAAAGTTTCTGGTGTTGTACACAATCAAATGCCTTTGAGTAGTCTATAAAGGATAAATATAGATTCACATTAAACTCCCTGCATTTCTCTATTATTAATCTTAGATTGAATATATGATCTCTTGATCCTCTTCCTTGCCTGAAGCCAGCTATAGAAAAAGTTAGCGAGCATAAAACACTAGGTCTTATTACTGACCAACATCTGACCTGGAACTCTCATGTGCAATGTCTAACAAAACTCATCGCGCAAAAAAAGTATACCAGTTAGCCAAAATTAAGCAATTCATCGATCAAGACACAAGGAAGATATACCACATATCACATATACAAACACATTTAGACTATTGCTCAACAATCTGGGATGGTTGCTCAGTGTCAAATACAAAGAGGCTTTGCTCTCTTCAAAAGCGAGCAGTAAAACTTATTAGTGACAAAGATCAAGCACAAACAACTAACCAGCACAAACGTATCAAAATACTGCCTCTTAAGAACATGTTCCTCTTTAACAAAGCCAAGTTGGTACATCAAATTCTTTCACAGCATGCTCCGCCTTATCTATGGAACCTGTTTAAATTTAGCCCAAAGTGCAGCCAAAGCTTCAACAACATATGTCTTCCAAAACCTAGATTTGACATTTACAAGAAAAGCTTTACTTATTCTGCTGCTCATCTTTGGAATATCCTGCCATCCTGAGTAAAAAAATATAAACTATAGTCCTTTCTACAACAACAAACTTTTCCTATTTCTATTTGATATCGACTACATGCCTCCATGAATCGTAAAACTTAAAAAGTTATTTTACACTGCTCTTACAGACACCGAATTCAGTTAATTGTTTATTCTGAATAGTAATGAAATTTTTGTTTTGTAGATAGTCATTTATGCGTATGTAGTTAGTCATTTATATGTGTATGTAGTCATTTTTATGTGCATTTAGTTACTTTATTGTTAATTATGTTTCTCATATGAGCAGCACATTTGTAGAATGTCTGGAATAGAGCGAACGTTGCATGATAAAAGGCAGAATATCAGACGGGCCTGCGTGCCCAATTCTTAATCCTTTTGAAATAAAGATCAATCCATCAATCAATCAATCACATAGGACATAATTTATCAACTTTAACTGTGATTTCGAAGTCAGCCCATACCCCAGTCCACCATGGCCATTTTTGTGTAGGGTCCGGCATAAAGCATGGCTGGATTTAACTGACGTAGAGCGCAGAAACTGAATACGTGTGAAAAAAAAAAACCATGACATCAGAGATGAAGCAGACAAACGGTCATTTTTAACAATGGCTTCTTGGCAAACACAATATCGCGCAGTCACCGTTGAAATTTATTTTAAAAGTGGAGAATCGTCTATTACTGTACAACAAAGGTTTCGCCGCCATTTTGAGTTGCGTCCCCGTGATAATGTTCCCGATCGGAGAACAATTTTGAGGTGGGTAAAAAAAGTTAAGGAAACCGCTAATTGCCTTAATAACAAGTCTACTGGTCGTCCAAGAACTCAGCAGGCACCTGAACTAATTCAAGAAGTCCGCAACGCATTGCTTCGTAGCCCTCGGTGATCATCTGTTAGACACGCTTTGGCACTTGGTATGTCGGATCGCTCGCTACGTCGCATCATTCATAATCATCTGCATTTTCCACCCTTAAAAGTTGCAAGTTGTGCAGCAACTGAATGATTTGGAGAAAATTAACAAGCTTGACTTTGCTGTCGATTTTCTAGCACGCATTGAAGAAAATCCGAATTTACTCAGTAACTTCATAATGTCTGATGAACCAGATTTTGAGTTGTCAGGAAGTGTGAACAAGCAGAATTTCAGTCACTGGTCAGCTGAAAATCCACAATTACTGCATGAGAAACCGCTCCATAGTGAACGAGTAACAATGCGGTGTAGCGTTGAGTCATTCAGCGTCATTGGCCCATTTTTTTCAAAAACAAAGACGCGCATCCTCTTACTGTTAATAGTGATCTTTATGTGCCGATGCTAACTGAATACTTCATTCCAGACTTGGCCAATAGAAATAAGAGACTTATATGGTTTCAACAAGATGGAGAAACTGCCCACACAGCCCATCAGTCCATGGCCATGCTGCGACAAGCATTTCCCAATCGTCTTATTTCCAGATTTGGGGATATTCATCGGCCGCAGACTTCTTTTTGTGGGGGTACCTCAAGAACATGGTGTATGCTAGTCAACCACATTCAGTTGCAGACCTAAAGGATCGAATCCGACACTGCATTCAAAATATCCCTTTGAACATGTTAAATGGTGTTATGCAGGAATTTTCCAGACGCCTGGCTGAATGTATCAAATGTAATGGCGGTCATCTAACCGGCGTAATTTTCAAAACCTAAATATGATTGTCAGTAATAATAAAAATACCCACTTTTCTGAGTTTCATTTCACTTTTTTTTTTTTTTTACCTAAAACATGTATAGCGCTTATTTATTTTCCATTTTTAAAATCCAGCCATGCTTTATGCCAGGCCCTGTACAGAGTGGCGTACAGAAAATACGTCGATGTGAGCACTCGGTTTTTCTTTCCTGCATAATCTGTGAAATTAATGTGCCTTAGAATATTAGTTTATTGTTGTACCGTGCGTTAAATAACTAAACTGATTTGTTTGTTGTTTAACAGGGAACGAGACATCTGCCCACAAGCCTACGTCATCCGCCAACAGACGGGCAAGTTACGGCAGCAGAAACGCCACGGCAAGCAGTGTCGAGGAGCACGTGAACAAGCAGGATCCTGCTGCACAGAAACCCCACAGCGACTCCTCGTCAAGGAAGTCTGTATCTACTGGATCTACCGCGAGCCAGAAGTCAGACTCGGTTGTCGACCTCTCCTCCACGCCACCAGCCAGAGAAGATCCTTGTGCCTGGAGTCAAAGAGAAGACGGAAGCGCTGGTAGCGAAAGCGGCAGACAGAAAAGGCACGCGGCTAGAGGACACAGGACATCGTCCTGGACAACAGACCAGACTGAGTCTCAAGGGAGACTAGATACCCGTGCTGAAGCAAAGAACTGCAGTATTAGCACCAGCTTCTCAAACAGCAGGAACAACACAGGGAGGAGTAACCCCATTAACGAAGGGAAAAGCAATGAACGTATTGTCTTCATCCAGGAAGCCAACAGCAAAAGGCATACCACCAGTACCATCAGGTCAACCTTAAAATACAACACTCACGAGTCATCTTCTAAATCTAGACCGCGCACATCAAAAACTGTCAACGGGTTTAGAAACCAAGAACACATCTCTAAACACATTGAGAGCCCCAACAAAGAACTCGTTGCTGAAAATACCCAATTTGGCACCATAGAATCATTTGCAGCCAGAGGTAAAATGATGAGGTCCAAATCAGAAATCAGATTGAACAAAAAATCTCAGCACGCCAGTGTTGGCAACCCTGGACAAGTAAACAGAGAGACCCAAAAGACAGCACAGCGCTCTCTATCTAGGAATCTTTCAGTGGACACATTCGATAAAATCGTATCGAAGTCAAAACAACGACCTAAGGATGTCATTCAAATACCTCAAAAAACCTCAAAACTGAGAAGATTTCACTCTGTATCGAATCTATACGGCAAGGACCCCCAAACCACGACAAATCACTCCAGAAAGACAGATGAGACCGTCCAGTCTCATAAGAGTATCGATGCCGGCGACCGGCTTATACAGTGGTTACACGTTGTGAATAATATCGGAGAATACGATACAGATCCAAAAGACGCTGTATTCGACTATTCTGACGAGCCAAGAAAAACCGATACAGCAGTTCATCTAGTCTACGAGGGAGATTGAAAGATTGTTTCGTAAAACTGAATCCATTTAGTACAATCTGGCAATTTTTACTTCGAATTGAAGGATTGACAAACAAATACAGTAAACGATTACAAACTACGCCAAGTCTTTTCATGCAGCGCCAAGTGTTAGTTTTTGTTTTTTTTTATTAGTTACAGCACTCTGCTTAACTGATTTCGTTTATTGTAAAAATGTTACTGTACTCTTTCTGACTGATTACACTGTGCAAAAAAAAAAAAAATCCCAAAACTTGTCCTGCTAAAAGTTCTTTTTTTTTTAATTTTTTTTTTTTTTTTAGACAACGAAAACAACAGGCCGTGACCCGGTGGTACTGCAAACCGGGTCCACCCGTAACGAGATGTGGACCATACCCCCGGCATTCAATGTGCAGGGCAGGCCTCGGGCATCTCGTTTAGTTAAAAAATAACGACGCTTTTGTTAACCAAAGGGCATGTTGATCAGGGTACCTGCTAAGAGGACACTTTGACCTCAGCCACTTTGATCTTAGCCAAAAGGCCGAGAAGCGGCAAGGCAAACCTTTAGAAATGATCCCTAAAAGTATGATCTTTTTTTTTTAATTTTTTTTTTTTTTTATGCAGCTTACTGTTTTAATGAAGGCTGAGCACACTTCTACTACTAACTTAACCAATCGTACATTTTTTGTTTATTTGGGCCATTCCCGGAAGGACTGCAATACCGGGTCGACCCGTGACGAGAGCGGAGCAAGCCCCGGGCATCTCGTCTCGTTCCAAAAATCAGTTTAATATCGTAGCAACCCAATGGGTCGCGTATCAGATATTAAGCTGATAAGAACAGATTTTTTAAATCTTTATTTTCATTCAACAATCAACAATCAACAATTTCATGTTCAACTGAAGTGATGTGAAATGGGGATGATTGCCCGTGAGGTGAAATAATGAGATGGTGGGCTTTTACAAACCATGAGGTGATAGCGTGGAGTATTATAGAGTTAATACTTTATACATAAAATGTGAAAACAAAGGTTACAGTAATAATATCACACACGCACGCACACACACACACACACACACTCTCCTCTCTCTCTCTCACACATAGGCTTGTTATAGCGTCAGGGCTTTGTTCTGTACCGTGGGAAGGGTGATAAAAAGCGTCGTGGGCTTGTTTTTATCTCTAGTGTCGTGTGGCTGTCCGTGTCTGCGCTGTGCCTTGTTTATCTTCAAACTTGGCTGACATATTATCTTAAACTCCCCTCGAGGGTAGAGATGTCTGCTGGTCAGTCTGTCGCGTCAAAAGTTAATCCTGTCTGGCAGTCATTGTCTGGTCAGATTGTTGCTTCAAGGCTAATCCCGTCTACTAACATTTGTTGAAGGAAAACAGGTGTAACATTGTAAAAATATACATAAGAGATTCACAAGGAGTGTAAAGTTGTACCAGTAACAATGGAGCAGTGAATATTAGAGCATTTGCAGTTCACTCTCTCTCCCTCTCTCTCTCTCCCTCCCTCCCTCTCTCTCTCTCTCTCTCTCTCTCTCTCTCTCTCTCTTCTTATGCGCTCGATACTGTCAAAGTTTCATTTCATGTCAGTTTACAGCACGTCATGATTTTCATTTCCCTTTGTCGAAACAGATCCCTGAAAATGTTGGGACTAAACGTGCCGAACTCAAATCTAGCTTTGTTCCTGCACGTCCACACCAAGTGCCTGAACTCTGCCAGCAGGGACAGTAACTTGGTGTGTGTGTGTGTCCGACTGAGTCACAGGGATAATATTTAACATAATTGCTTTATATATGTCTATCTTTCGCGCTGTGTGTGCTTCTAGTGTTTTATGTAGCGCTGCTATACTGGGTGTGACTGTGCTGCATGTGTAAAATATGTGCTCTTCTGTTTCTTGTATGTTGTTGTTGCACAGTTGACATGGTACGGTCTGTTTGGATCTGTGTGCTGCTCTCTGTGTGGTGGGTGTCATGTTGTAAATAAGCCTAAATGTAACTTCTCTTGCTTTCGGTGTGATGTTCTTCACGTGTAGATTCGTAAATGTTTCTTTGAAGTCAAAGATGGCGTATCTCTGACTTCTTTTGATTCTGAGGTGTAGTGGGGATGCTTGATTTCTGACTAAATGTTTGTAGATGTTGTTTGTTTTAAAGTGTATGAGTGTTTCGTTTCCTTGGATGGCCTGAATACAGGTTTTGTAGAATGGTGGCAGCGTGCCGAAGTGGTGTGGCTGTGAGTTGTTTGGTGGTAGTAGATTTGATATTCTGAGTCCCACATAATAGTGAGCTAGCGCGTGCTGTTTTGGATGTTTGATGATGCGGCCCAAGTGGCTGATCCTGAGTGCTTGGATCTTTGTTTGTATGTCTTGGAGGGCGATTCCTCCGTGCAGTTTGTCTTGTATATGAGTTGTATTTAATGCTGCGTATAGTGTTTGTAAAGATGAAATGTCTGATCTGTTTGTTGATTTCGTGTATTATCTGTTGTGGAGGGTCTAGTACTGTGGCTATGTATATTATTTTTGGAATGATGTAAGTGTTCACTACTATGCTTCTACCGAATATCGTTGTGGTTTTATATTGTACCTGTTCAACATGTCTGTGATTTGTGCGACAAGTTTGTCCCACGTAGGTTTGTGTGTTTATTTGGGTGTGACGAGAAAGTGATGCCGTAAAGTGTTATGCTGTCTGTGTGTGTGAGGCAGAAAGGAAAATCCTTTTTATTCCGCCATTTGCCTACTCCCATTATTACTGATTTCTGTATGTTTAGTTTGGCTCCGCTAGCTTTGCCAAACTCTGTGAATGTCTCTAGAATGTTCGCTATTGATCTGTCTGTTTTTGGAAAGAAGACAGTGTCGTCTGCATACGCAAGCAACTTCCTATCTCCCTTCCCAGGTATGAAAGTTCCTTGGATTGTTTTATCCTGTCTTATTTTCTCTAGAAGTGGTTCTAGAGTGAGTACATACAGTAAAGGAGAGAGGGGGCAGCCTTGCCTGACAGATCTAGTTAGCCTGAAGGTCTCTGTAAGCGTATGGTTTACTAAGACCTTGCTTTCAGGCTTGAAATAGAGAATGTTGATCCATTCTCTAAAGTAATTCCCTATGTTACAGTGGAGTAGTGTCTTGTGTAAGTATTGGTGTGACACTCTATCAAAAGCTTTCTCTTGATCTAGAGAAAGAATTGACGATTGGCAGTCTTTTATGTGCGTGTAGTGTATGAAGTCTCGTATGAAATGTGTGTGTTGATGTATATTTCTGTTTTCTACACTACATTGTTGGTCCTCGTGTATGAGTTTGGCCATGAATGGTTTTAGTTTGTTGGTTAGTGCTTTTGTAAGGATCTTGTAGTCTACATTAAGCAGAGATATAGGTCGATAACTTTGGGGTTGTGTCCTGTCTGAGTTGTCTTTTGGTATGAGTGTAACATATGATAGGTTCAGGCTGGGTGGGAGTTTTTTGCGTTCGAAAGTTTCTGTGAAAACAAGTAGGAGGAGAGGACCTAAGATAGGAAAGAAGTGTTGGTAGAACTCTGCTGTGAGACCATCTGGTCCTGGTGACTTGTCTTTGTGCAACCCTTGCACTGCGTGTGTTAAATTTTCTAATGTAAGTGGTGTATCAAGTGCCTGTCTGTCCGTGTCACAGAGTTTGTTAGTATATTGCATGTATTTGTCTTGTGTATGAGTTTCTGTTTTTTCCTTAGTGTATAGATTTTTGTAATATTCTCTGAAGACTTGCGCTATGTTTTGTGTGTCCGTTTGTCTGTTGCCATTTAGATCTATTATCTCGTCTATTTGTCTGTTGCGTTGAATGTTTTGTTCTATCCCTAAGTACTGTTTGGTAGGTGTTTCTTGCGTGATAGTGTTGAGCCTAGTTCTCAGCAGTGCGCCTTGAAATCTGTGCTGTCTATGTTTGTCTAGTTCTTCTTGTAGTGCTAGTATATTTGGTGAGTTTTTGTCTACCTGCTTTGTTAGTCTGATTGCGTCTTCAATTATTTTCTCCTGTTGCAGTCTTTCCCTGTATATCTGGGTTGAGAGTGTCTGTGCTCTTTCTCTTATTGTGATCTTCAGCATTTCCCAGTGTTGTTGAATGTCGTGTGTGGGTATGTCGTCTGTGAAAGCGTGGATAATCTGTGTTATGTTGTCTACAAATTGTTGATTTTGGAGAAGTGTATTGTTAAACTTCCAGTGTGGCGATCGTTTAAAAGGTCTATTTGAGAGTGTCATGTTTACTGTTGTGACTATTGCTTTATGATCTGTGAACTGCAAGGTTTCCATGAGATGCCTGGTTCGTGCTATGTGATGTGTTGAAGGTGCATAAATTCTGTCTAGTCTAGTAGATCTGTTTTGGGCGTTGTTTTTATATGTGGTGTCTCTGCCTTGGGGATGAGTGTGTCTATATGTGTCTACTAAGCTATGTGTATCTAGTATGCCTTGTAATATTTCTAGTTGGTTTTTCTCTTCTCTGCATGTTCTAGCAATCTGAGCTCTAACTTGACCTCCTATAATGTCTGCGTCTGATAGAACACAATTAAAATCTCCCCCCAATATGATGTTGTGTCCTCTATACATTCGAGTGAGTAAGGAGTCTAAATCTTCATAGAATACTGGTTGGTGAATGCGATTGGGTGGAGCATGTATGTTGACTATAGTGTATGCTTGTGTGTTGTTCGTTACCTCAGCTATGGCTATTCTTCCTCTGCTGTCTCTATTTGTTCTAGTAAACCCCATCTACTGAAGTCTGTATGATTGCTACTCCAGACCCCGAGTTTTGTTTGGCTAGGCTAAAACATGAATGTCTAAGGCCTAACTGAGTGGTGATTTGCGCTGCGTGCCAATCTGTTTGTATATTTGTTTCTTGTATAAGAATGAAATCAGGTTTGTGTGTTAGTATTAATGAGACAATACGGTGTAGTTTCCTACGGATGCCTCTAATATTAAGACTTAGTATTTTAATGTCACTATCCATGTCTAAAAGGTAAAAAAGGGAAAATGATCTGTTTAGACAAATGAAAGAGATAAAAATTATTTACATACGTTCTGTTTGTCTTGTAGCACTGTCTTGAGATATAGTCCAGGTTGGTACTGTTTGCCATACGGTGCATTATGGTGCATCCTCACGGTACTCGACAGGGACGTCGATGAGTAGTTGTCTGTCGTCGTCCGGGTCATACTCTGCTGTCTGTAGAGCCCAAGATGGCGGGCCATCAGCTGTCGGTTCTGAGAGTAGAGAGTTTCGTGGCTCGTCTCCATTGTTATCTCGAAGTTGATGTTGTTGAGGCCAGGTGACCTCTCTTGTTTTAGTTGGTTGTTTCTTTGGTGTACAGGCTGGTGTGTTTGTAGTCGCTGGTGTTGGAGGAGATCGTACCGGTCGTCTCCTTTTTCTGGTATAGTCCACTAGCTGGAAGGTGTCTCCGGCGTCCTCTGAGGGAGGGTCTTGGTCACCAGAGGTTGGGACCTCAACTGTGGAAGGTCTTCCTGGCTCGGGTGGCTGGGCTGCTTGTTTACCTGCGGTTTTAGGTGCCGGTGCTTGCTTGCGTGGGCATTTGCTGGCCCAGTGTGTGTTGTTCTGGCATATCGGGCACGGCGGTTTGCGGTCTTGGAGTGTGATGAAGATTTATGTTCTTCCTTTCCCTCCGTGTCTGTGATGTATGTGTAATGTGGCACCTCCACTTTCGGGCGACACAGAAACGACCATTTGTCGTGCGCCTTCTCGGCTCGTGAGGTCTCTGCCTCCTCATCGCCCGTCAAGAAGGTAATCAGTCTTTTAACCATCTCCGGTTTGGTATTTGGTGGTACCCAATGCAGGGTACCCTTGATCCTTTCCTTTTCCATGTGCTCTATCATCACATGGAGTTTCTTGTCGTCGAGGGCGAAAGATTTCCCGTGTAGGGATTTGTAATAGGTCACATGTGCTGCCTGTGTCAGGGTGGCGAACCATTTGAACTTATTTTCGAATCTGCACAATGTTGCGATCCCATTCGGCCCCACGCCGGCTGGTCCGGCCAGGATGCTGTGCATGTAGCCATAGGAGACCTTACCTGCACTCGGTCCTGCAGTGGTTATGACGAGTGTCCCAGGTGGGTGAAGTTGCCCTCCTTCCATATCTTCCATCTTGTTGTAAACGAACTTCTTTGGTGCGTCCATGGTTGGTGTTTGATGTTTGTGAAAACACTACAGAGCGTAGATCTTTTTTTTTTAAAACCCACAAGGCCTCGCTAGATAACTTAACGACCTAACTGTGGTGAGGGTTTGTAGATTAAAATCTTCTTAGCCTGGATGGAAATTAAAAATTTAAAAATTCTAATGAAAATAAGATAATAAAAACGAATACGACATCAGAAAATTTTTATTAGGTCTAATTTTCGAGATAATTAAATGTCAAAATCTGTATTAAAACCCTATTAATTTATTCAGTACACTTGGTAGATGACTATATAAAGAATTTAGTTCCCTTGGTGGATGAATATATAAAGAATTTAGTTCCCTTGGTGGATGACTATATAAAGAATTTAGTTCCCTTGGTGGATGACTATATAAAGAATTTAGTTCCCTTGGTGGATGACTATATAAAGAATTTAGTTCCCTTGGTGGATGAATATATAAAGAATTTAGTTCCCTTGGTGGATGAATATATAAAGAATTTAGTTCCCTTGGTGGATGAATATATAAAGAATTTAGTTCCCTTGGTGGATGAATATATAAAGAATTTAGTTCCCTTGGCGGATGACTATATAAAGAATTTAGTTCCCTTGGTGGATGATTGCATAAAGAATTTAGTCCCCTTGGTGGATGACTCAATAAAGAATTTAGTTCCCTTGGTGGATGACTATATAAAGAATTTAGTTCCCTTGGTGGATGAATATATAAAGAATTTAGTTCCCTTGGTGGATGACTATATAAAGAATTTAGTTCCCTTGGTGGATAACTATATAAAGAATTTAGTTCCCTTGGTGGATGACTATATAAAGAATTTAGTTCCTTTGGTAGATGACTATATAAATAATTTAGTTCCCTTGGTGGATGACTATCTAATGAATTTCGTTCCCTTGGTGGATGACTATCTAAAGAATTTAGTTCCCTTGGTGGATGACTATCTAAAGAATTTAGTTCCCTTGGTGGATGACTATATACAGAATAAAAACTGTACTTATTGTTTCCTTTTTCTCTTGTATTCAACTCCTGGGGCATCTCTTGTCACAGTCCAACAGTAGTCATCAAGCATAGATGTGGTCCATTTCCCCTGCATTTACTACCACAGTTGTGTGGGGGAGAAGTCAAGATGAGAATCCAGGAAGTGGATTTTGAGTGACATGTTGCAATCTAATTGTTGGCGTGCTGTTAAAAGTTCATTAGCAGCCACAAGACAGTTTTTATTTCTTTGATTTCCGGGTAAATTGTGAACAACAGATCAGAAGGTTCCCAAAGCTGCTTTCTCATTCCCGTGAAGAATGGAATCAAAGTGTTTATCATTTAGCAGTTCCCTAATCTGAGTGCCTACAAAGGTTCTTTCTCATTCCTATGAAGAATGGAATCAAAGTGTTCATCATTTAGCAGTTCCCTAATCTGAGTGCTAGTTGGCTAAGTCGATAGTACGCTGTTCTCTCGTGGCTAGACGGCTGCTCGTCCTACCGGAGTCCGTGTTCGAATCCCAAGTAATTCTCTTGTGATTTTTCTTTCTCTCACGTCTCACTAAAGTGCTTTGTCTACGAATTTTTCGAGGTTTAATCCTACAATATTTGTTCTCTTACTTTATCATTTAGCAGATCCCTAATCTGAGGGCTTACAAAGATTATTTCTCATTCCTATGAAGAATGGAATCAACGTGTTTATCATTTAGCAGATCCCTAATCTGAGGGCTTACAAAGATTATTTCTCATTCCTATGAAGAATGGAATCAAAGTATTTATCATTTAGCAGATCCCTAATCTGAGGGCTTACAAAGATTCCTTCCTTTATCTTGGCATCACTAAGATGATGACGTTTTCTCATCAGGTACTCGAATGCCTCCCCTTCCTGATTCATCCTCTTGACAAAGTTCTTCGTTAGCCCCAACTTAACATGTAAAAGAGGGGTAGGATGATTTTGCTACGATCAACAAGAGGAGGCTGCTGGACATTCTTCTTTTCCAGGCTCTAGAATTTTCCTACCAGGCCAGATGCTTCTTATGTAGCTGGAAGATCTCTGTCGACTGTTCCTCCCATTCCGTGTAATTGCATGACCTTGCCAAACAGAGCTAACGATCCTGCTTCTCGATCTTCAGCCGTTATAGGGGGTCGGGGGTATTTTCAATTAATTCAAATGCTTTTCTTTTCCCACAATAATTAGTGTATAAGTATACAACCATACACGAAGCCCTGTGGAAGCTGTGATACCAGAATGCATAAACTAGGGGGAAAGTAGGAACAGCTTTAACAACTACAAAGTTGTGACGTTTCGGCGTGAGCCTTAATCATACAAAAACATACAGGACGAAGAAATAGAGAGAGGAAATAAAGTATAGATTCACATGAATGATATTTTAAAAAAATAATTAAATAGAGTACTTAGCTGTAAATTGTAAGCGGTGTGTGTCATGTATGGGTTTAGTAGAACATGGAGACTGTTTAAATAGAGACCTATGATATGTGGTCGGTGGGTTGTAACTGCGGGTGGTGGATGGGGAACCGGGGAGGGGAGAGAGAGTGATACAATGTTGACCTAGCAATGATTAGGCATTAGGGGTTGCAAAGTGATGCAAGTGAAGCCTTCTTCCCTAATCATCTTCACCTTTCATGGCTAGGTCAGCATGTATCACTCTCTCCCCTCCCCGGTTCCCCATCCACCACCCCCAGTTACAACCCACCGACCACATGTCACAAGTCTCTATTTAAACAGTCTCCATGTTCTACTAAATCCATTCTGACACACACCCAGACAAGCCACACCTTACAATT